>JAKSZP010009346.1:0-167199 GCA_022478985.1 Massospora cicadina | reverse complement strand
GCATTAAAGAATTTTTGAATGATGCTGTGAGAGTCTAAAAAGCCTATTCTGACTGCAAGCGCAATGAGGGTCCTGAATATAAGCCAATCAACTTAATTATGGTTAACATCAAGGACCTGTACTTGAATTGACCATGTCACTAATTAAGATTTAAGTGCATTTGCCAATTTTAAAACTATAAAAAGTTGACCCTGCAGTTAATCAAATTGACCTACTCCCCTGCATCAAAGTGTTCAGCACCCTAAATGAGTGTCTCCTGACTCCATATAATGGTTCTATGCCTTATCATCCTGAGCCAGTGAATGTAATTGGTAAGCTGTAATATGAAATTGATGCTATCTTTGCCTCCCATTTATATTGATAACACCTTTAGTGATTTAAACCTGAAAGGCTATGATAAAACTGAGAACGGTCAGGTTTCCCACAGAGATTGTGGCAATTACCAAGAGCTGATCCAAAATTTATGATTGGTTCCCTGATGCTGTCAGTCCTGCCTCCCAAGCCTCATTGGTACCCATGAAATTATCCACCCCCACAAGAAATTTTCCTTGGCCAATGTCCCCTCCGGTGGAATGGAACCCCATCAATAGTGGAGGGTGATGTCACAGCTAGTGGCATCCTGCCTGGTGTTAACCTTCACTCCAAAGCTAAGTCACAAAAGCTTTCATGGCTCAATGACATGATTGAGGGAACCAACTATAAGGACAAAGCTGGTTGTCAGGAGGCCAAAAAGGTTAAGTTAGCTGGCTTCTCTGACCTCAAACATACCCTGGACCAACGCTGGGTTCAGGCAAAATATGCCCAGGTTGATCCTGGGAATGTGCATGATTCTTGGCCTGGTGTTACAGCTAGAGTGTTAAAATGTACCAGCTACATTCTCAATCCCAACGGTTCATTACAGTTACTGGAGGAACAGGGTTTTGAAACCCATTCCAATTTTATTATAACCAAATCATGTCAAGTCCATTTACAATACATAACTTGAGTTCAGTCAATTTTGAGTTATAGGACCCTGGTCAATGGTAGCATGCGCTTAATGATGCACTTAGGCTTATCACCACTTTCACCAATTGACAACTCGCCCCCCATTGTTTAAGTATGTTTTCCTGAGACAATTTTCCTCATTGTCAACTTCCTTATAATAAATTCCTCACTAATTTACGTTTTTTAATATGGTTCCTTGGGAAAACCTGTGCATGGACCTCCTCAGGGAGGTCTCTAACAACGTCAGCCATTCTAATTTAAAAAATATCTATCATATCTGGTGCAACACTGGGCCACCCTGGTCCTCTCCAGATTGAGGCACCCAAGCACTTCAGCACAGATCTCTTCTTGGTTATGGACTTCCTTTCAGGGTCCACCTAAGTATTGTTGTTTATTTAATATCATCTACTATATACTGCGTTGTACACCCTTGCCCTGGGTTCCTTTGTCTCTGGCACCCTCCGCGGTGCTCTGTTTTCCATCTTACTACTGACTATCTCCCTGGCGGTGTGTCTGTGCATTCTGCACCACCTCTCTGGGAATGGGAGAGTTATAAACACTCTCCTTATATTACTTGACCAACCTTTTTTATTTTATGTGCGCAAAAATTATCTGTGTGGGGCTTTTGCTAAGTGTAAATTGGGTGTGCCATCTGTTTGTCACAGTTGCTATGGGGCTCACCGCCATTTTCTCATTTGGACAATGGTTGTTGCATCTCAAAATTATTATTTCTACCTCCAAATGGGAAGTACCCACCCTTCTTGCTAGTACCTGGTGGATTTGGATGCTTTGCAATCTGGGTGTCATGATTCCTTTAACTTTCCCCAAAAACTAACAAAAACAATTTAATAAAATGATTTTTTCTCAGCACCACGTTTGGATGGTGCAGGTGGGATCATCAATGAAGGGCCTGGTGGTGATGGCCTTGGATAAAAATGCACAAACCACTGCCAAAATGCGTATAGAGTCATTCATGCCCCAAAACGTGTTTTATAACGCTAATTCCTTAAATAAAATGAGCTAAATATAATCTCTTGTGGCTCTAGTTTGGATCCCATTTCAGTATACCAGACCACCTTAGAGAACCCGCTATTGACCTCTACCATGATCTGCAGAACGCAGGTGGTGGAGAAAAAGTTATTTTTACATTATAAAAAAGTTTATTCAACTGTTGAAGATATGGTGGGATATGTGACCTCAGTAGTAAGAGTGGCCAACTATCCCTCTCCATTTTTGGTGCAAAATAATACCCTGGAGACATGCTTATGCCAGATGAAAAATTTTCTGGTGAAGTGTTGGCGTTGTCTGCTATAAAGAAAGACCATTCTGAATATTTTTAGTTGGCTGCCACCCTTTCATCCCCTTTAGGGAAAATCAGCACAACTATTTTGGTGGATGATGCAGCCTCTGAGAATTTTATTGACCAAGACCTGGCTAATTACCTTGAGTTAAGTTATTTATCAGGTGGCATGGTCAGGGGAGGGGCTTTCCAAGGTATTCCCACGCTAAAGGTTATAGGGTTAGTGTATTATCAAGTTGGCAAATACCATTTGGCTGATCTCTTTCAAGATATCAAAAACCTTTTGTACCCCATTATTTTGGGAGTAGAGTAGTGGCAAAAGTTTAACGTCAGAACCAACTTGACAGACAATACCTTGTCCTTAACTTTGAATAATGGCCATGTATTAGTTGTCCCTTTGTCTGAAGCAAACACTCAGGGCGATCTGCCCCACTGGCCCAATATCCACACTCTCAGTCTTGCACCGTTGCTGAAGCCCTCTTTGGAGGTACCCTTACCTTCATGTTTGGAGTGACTGTAGTCTGCGTTTGATGTAGCTTCATCCAATGTACTACCAGCTCATTCAGAGTTTGAATGCAAGTTAAGATCACCACTGATCTGGTGCTTATATCTTCTCCCATTTACCCTTTGACTGTATGGGAGGAAGCGGCCTTGGATGTGTGGGTTAAAGAGAAGCTAGCTAAAGGCGCAATTTTTCAGAGAACCTCCCCAGTACTCTCCCCACTTCTCTTTGTGAGAAGGCAGATGGTACCTTACGCCCATGCATAAGTCATATAAATCTCAACGATGTCACAGTACCAGACTTACATCCCATTCTGGTGGACTCAAAAATTTGCTCATTATGTGGAGAAGGTGAAATTATTCTCAAAACTGGATTGTTTAAACTCATTCAATCAGATCCAGATCAAGAAGGGCCAGGAGTGACTAACTGCATTCCATACCAGAAAAAGAAAATTTACAGTTTTGGGTTATGCCCTTTAGGCTTAAAAATTCGCCTGCTATATTTCAACGCCATATTGATGCAGCCTTGGGGACCTGCTGGGTGTGCATGCGGTGGCTTACATGGATGATATTTTATGTTTTCTCTGGTTTAGAGTCCCATGCTATACACCTTGTTGAATGATTGGACGGACCTAAATGTCAGGTAATTTGATAGGGGAAATAATAATATAAGCTGATGTTAATTTATTATTTATCATATCAAAATTATTAGTGATTGTGGACCAAAATTATTTTAGGCATATCTGAACTTGGGATTTGTGGCCTAGCGATTCCACTTAATAGTATTTGACTATGATTGTAACGGTCAGGTTGAACCAATTGTTACATTTTGGCTCAAGAGAAAGAAATTCAAATATTGAGTTGAAACGCTATTTTGGGGTTTTAAGGTTCATGCGGGTTTGGCGCTGGGCTGTGCCCCTCCTGAGCTATTCTTTATGCACATTGGGGTTCAAAGAAAAGTGCAGAGGGGCTCCCTAGAAGAGTGACCTTAAAAGGTTAAGCCTGCACAATTATGAACTCAGTTCAGAATTCTTTCTCATTTCCCACCCTCATGCAAGTCTCTCTAGTGGCCTTGGGGCTACTCTTGCCTTGTCTTACGAGAATCCCGTGGTGATCCTAATTTTGTATCCTTAACAAAAAAGGTGGTATTCAGCGATGAACTGATCTGCAAATATTCTGTTTTTTCATGTATCATTTTCAATGCCCCATATTATTGGGATTGAAATTGTCTGCATGTTTATTTTAGAAATAAATATAACAAGGATAATTTTGGGGTTGAAATTCTTTCTTACCTATGTCATCTTTTCTCGTTTTTGAATTTTCCTAAATCTGAGGTTAAATTGGTGAGTATTACAAGTCAAAAAGCTTACCTTGAGGGAACCTCATATCAGACAATCTTTTGGCATCCATCTGTCAATCTGAAGGCAAGATGGCGGTTGAAACTGGGATGTTTTCATCCATTTAATTATTCTGAACTCTGTGTGCTTTTAGCACTCCACCAGATCCCCAGTTTGGTCTGACCTTAGTGGTCATTTCAGGTCCCAGTTGTCAAGTTACCAGCACTGGAGGGAGCCAGTGACTGATAGCCAACCCTGGATCTGAAGCAATCATCAGTCTGAAATCCTGGTGGGGCATCCCCCTCACCAGGGATCTGGCTGACACCAAGGGACCTGGCCCAGCAGGGCCCCTCACCCCACGGTCAGCCCACCTTGTGTGGGATAACCATCCAGCCCTGTGTTAGTCATGTTTCCCCTCTCTGGGTGACCTGGCTTTTACAGTCCAGTTCCAGCTCCATGTTTACTATGGAAGCCCTCATGATGGTTATCTCCAGCTATGGGCTACCCTCTTGTGGGGTGCTCCTTCTTAGTGGGGGGTGATGTAATGGTCAGGTTGAACCAATCATTACATTTCAGCTTGAGATTCAGTAAATCTAAATATTGAGTTGAAATGCTATTTTGGGGCTTTGAGGTTCATGCGGGTTTGGAGATCAGCTGCGACCATCCCAAGCTATTCTTTATGCACCTTGGGGTGCAAAGAAAAGTGTGGAGGTGCTCCCTGGAAGAGCGACCTAAAAAGGTCAGGCCTGCGCAATTATGAACTCAGTTCAGGTTTCTTTCTCATTTTCTACCCTCATGTGGGTCTCTCTAGTGGCCTTGGGGCCACTCTTGCCTTGTCTTACCTGAAATCCCGCAGCAATCCTAATTTTGTATCCTTAACAAAAAGGTGATATTCAGTGATGAACTGATCTGCCAAATACTCTGATATTTCATGTGTCATTTACAGTGCCCTATGTTATTGAGATTGAATTTGTCAGCATGTTTATTTCAAAAAAAAATAAAACAAGGCCAATTTTGGGGTTGAAATCTTTGCTTACCTGTGTCATCCTTTCTTGTTCTAAATTTTCCTAAATCTGAGGTTGAATTGGTGAGTATGATGAGTCAAAACGGTTACCTTGAGGGAACCTCATATCAGAAAATCTTTTGGCGTCCATCCCCCAATCTGAAGGCAATATGGCGGTCAAAAACTATGACGTTTTCGTCCACTACAATGATGACACAGGCCTGGGGGTCTTTGTTGGTTAAGTCAGACTAAACAATAATAGTTAACTTGATGACTCAGGCACATGGGATTTGGTGGTCTATGTCAAAATTAGATTTTAATGTCAATAAAGTTTTTGATTGAATTAATTACTAATTAGTGGTACAAAATGCCCTGCTATGTACTGCCAATTGCTTAATAGGAGCATCAGTTTAGCTATTTGCAGACACAGCAGAAACGCTGTATTGAGATATTATGAGTTTGACACTGACCCTGAGGCCATGTGAGATGTCTTCAAGTCAAAAGGATTGTAGACCCTCAGATGAACATATTACATCTTTTTTAGTACTAGATGGTCCCATGAACATATTACATTTTTCTCTGGCTAAGTGCCATTGAAAATGAGGCGTCATGGGTAAGATATGGTTAACATTGAACCCTATAATTTATCTCTGAAATTGATGCTAATAAAATACAATCATTTATTACTACAGGGTAATTGTTTAATATACAAGCTTTTTGTATTTTATACTTTTCCATTGTATTAAGTTGAGAAATCATTTGGGATCAGGATCAGGGCAGTGAGCCATTGTCCAAGTAAAGCAACAGAAGAATACAGCTTTAAAATATCATTTCCAATTAGTTTATATCTTGACTATTGTCACCATCTGGTCTATTGTTTCCATATAATAACGCTTGAAACTCCAACTTATCTTAAGAAGAAGAACCAGCCCAACTGAAGTAGGCCAAAAATTTAAAAAGTGGCGCTCAAGGCTGGGAATGCAGATATGATCACTCTGAGCAGGGGAGCAATTCCTGGCTATATCAATTTATAAGGATAAATTTGCAAAATTTCAATACAAAGTGTACATAATGAGGTATCAAATTGATAATCTCACTGAAGAAGTTACTTTTATTAATGATGCAAATAATAGACTATATAAAGAAGTGAATGATCTAAAGAAATTAATCATAGAGAAAGATAAAGTTATTTATGCTCTTCAATTTCAAAAGACCAAACTGAATGAGAAAATTGCAATATTGAAGGATTGGGATAATGGTCAAAGCCAGCACGCCTAAATCAATTCTACTGACAATGATGCCTCTAAACATTATGAGATTAATTATGGGCCATGTCAGCAATTGCTACATAGAATGGTTGCATTGCCAAACCCAAGTTCCTCTAACTATATGCGGTGCCTCAGCGCCCTGATAAGTCTGGTTCAAGCCATCAGAGAAGTAATTGCAATACTCATGAGCAGGATAATGATAATTACAAACCGTCAAACCTGCATTTTTTTAATAAAAATGAAAATATAGCCAATTTAATCAAATGCTTTAGATTGCCATGTATGGGGCCAGTGACCATAACAAAGTGGCCACTATAATCAACTGCTTATATGAATGGAGTATCAGGTTAATTATGCCTCATTTGAATGAAAACTCAACCTACGCCAAAGTCAAAGGGGCTGTGCTTTATGAATTTGAAGGTCCACAATGAATGTCAACTAGAAAATCCAAATTCATGAATATCAGCTTTAAGAAAGATAAAGCGATTAATATATTTGTGGATTGATTCTATCATAAAGCTCAAATTAGCATAGGTGCATTGGCTATGACTAGTTTTGATGCTAATATTGAATTACAACATGCAGTACAACCTTACCAAAATTTGTCAAACACCCTGTTGCCTACTTTTGTGCAAAACCTTGCAACTTCCATATTGGTTGATTATCTGCATGGATGCTCAAAAATTATGGTCCTCCCAATACTGGATATAGATCAGGATCTACTTTCTATGCTGGAAAACCCTACAATACCAATAATAATACTGACAGTGATCCTCCTGTGAAAACTGAGCAAACCTTAAACATAAAGGCCTTACACCCATTATATGAGATTGCTTGCTATAACTGCACTTATAAAGGACATTTTGCTTCCCAATGCTGTCAATGTAGTTTTAATGTAGTCCTTCTGGATAACATGCAGGTGGAGGAAAAAGAACAAGCACAATAGATTTGGGATTCTCTATTGTGCCAAAAACACCAGTCCCACCAGACCAACAAGAATTTACAGGCCATGGTGCCTCAATTACCAGCAAAACAAATTCTATTTTAGCACCAAATGAAAAAAAATATGAACATACATGTGGTAACTCGCTCTCAGAGTAAGGTTGTCATACCTGAAGCCTCTGAAGTAGTCACTAAGCCATATGTTCAAAAGGTACTTAAGAATATTCTGGATGAGGAACCAAGCAATGCAGCAGATACCCCAAGCTTGAAGGGGGTGAATATAGCTATGCAATTGATACATTCATCAACAGATGTCCTAGCATTGGAAATACTCTGAAGCATACTCTTAACTCTTTGGATTCTTCCAATATCCACTTAGTAAGCTCTATCAATTCTTATTAAAGAAAGAAAAAAGAAAAAATGGAAAAATGGAAAAGGAAAAAATATAAAACATAAAATAAAAATAAAAATAAAAATAAAACTTTAAAACTTATAGCAATGAAAAATAATAATTATGAAAAATAACTTAATTCATAATTTAAAGCCTCATCACCACTGGGGCTAAATAACCCTTCTTTGGGAGGAGAAGAGTGAGATTGAAGCCAAAGGGGCCAGTTTGGGTTTGCCAAGGATCTCTGGAGTTGCTTCAGGCATAGAAGTTGAACTTTTGGAAATTGTCAAAGCATAGTTGTTTAAACCAGACTAAGAAATGAAGGCAAAGCACCTTAGCTAACTGTAGCATGCAGCATAGAAGTGTGAAGTAAATAAGAAATGTAATCCAGGGCCAAAAGGCTATTAATGTAGCATCATATTCTGAAAATTGAGAAAAATTGGATGTTATAACCAAGGAAAAAAGAAAACCCTCTGCCTTTATCCAGTCAAGGAGGGTGAAATGTTGAATGGTTGACTGGACATAAATTGTCATGTAATTTGATAGGGTAAATAATAATAATAATAGCTGATTATAATTTATTGTTTATCATATCAAAACTATCAGTAATTATGGACCAAAAATATTCTAAGTAAATCCAAATTTGGGATTTGTAGCCTAGCAATTCCACTTAATAATATTTTACTTTGATGGCATGGGCCTGGGGGCTTTGTTGGTTAAGTTAAACTTAATAATAATAGTCAACTTGATGACTCAAGCACATGGGCTTTGTTGGTCTATGTCAAAATTAGATTTTAATGACAATCAAGTTTTTGATTGAATTAATTACTAATTAGTGGTACAAATTGCCCTGGTATGTACTGCTAATTGCTTAAGAGGAGCATCAGTTTAGCTATTTGCAGACACAGCAGAAACGCTGTATTGAGATATTATGAGTTTGACACTGACCCTGAGGCCATTTGAGATGTCTCCAAGTCAAAAGGATTGTAGACCCTCAGATGAACATATTACATTTTTCTCTGGCTAAGTGCCATTGAAAATGAGGCGTCATGGGTAAGATGTGGTTAACATTGAACCCTATAATTTATCTCTGAAATTGATGCTAATAAAATACAATCATTTATTACTACAGGGTAATTGTTTAATATACAAGCTTTTTGTATTTTATACTTTTCCATTGTATTAAGTTGAGAAATCATTTGGGATCAGGATCAGGGCAGCGAGCCATTGTCCAAGTAAAGCAACAGAAGAATACAGCTTTAAAGTATCATTTCCAATTAGTTTATATCTTGAATATTGTCACCATCTGGTCTATTGTCTCCATACAATAGACACTTAAACCTCCAACTTATCTTAAGAAGAAGAATCAGCAAAATTAAAGTAGGCTAAAAATTCAACACGTCTTCAGTAAGTGGCGGTGAGTTTAAGTCAGCCAACTTTAAGCTTAAAATCAGTAAATGTGAGTTCTTTGAGTCCCAGGTCACCTTCCTGGGCAACGTCAGGTTTAATCAGGGCCACATGATAACTTCATACAAGAAGAAGGCAATTTATGAGTGGCCTACCCCAACTTTGGTTAAGAAATTGAGGAGCTTTTTGAGTACATGTACGTTTTTTTAGGAAATTTACGCTAAATCTTTATGAGATGGCAGCGGCCTTGTACAAGGCAAATGGAGTAAAAGTGCTCCAGTGGTCCTCATTTTGCAGGATGCCTTCCAAGAAGTAAAGTGCACCCTTTTGTCCACGTCCATCCTTCACCATGTAGATCCCATAAAGGATTTCATTGTGGCTAACAATGCCACTAACTTTGCCATAGCAGCAGCCTTATTACAAGTAGGCAAAGATAGAATAGAGCATCCAGTGGGGTATTTTCCTTAAAAGATGTCCCTACCAAGTTAAACTACGCCATTTATGACAAAGAGTTATTGGTTGTGGTTGATGCACTTACCTATTGGCGTTATCACTTACATGGCTCATCTCAACCATTCTGCATCTGTAAAAATCACCGTGCCTTGTTGTACTACTGCGCACCTCATGTTTTGACCCCACAGCAGACCTGCTGCCATGAGACCATGGTCCAATTTGCGTCTTCTTATGAGTTTACAAAGGGCAAGGCAAATGGCTTGATGGATGCTTTGAGCTGGAACCCTTTATTAGCTCCAAATTTAAAGGAGGTAGGTACACAACACTCACATGTTGATTCTACCAGATAAGGTTGTGTTTTATCATCCCTCTCCCTTGGCCTGCAGACCAGCACTTGATCCCCTGGAAAATGCAGAGTAATATGGTATGTTCAGAAAGATAGTCCTTTCACAGCCTTTGTTGGCTAAGTATGCCATGTTCTTTGCCAAGAGTGTGTTAAATTAGGAGAATATTACCACTGGTTATCACATAAAGGATGAGATGGTGTGGTTTCAAGGGCGCCTATGGGTTCCTGCCAGACCACTTCACCTGGAAATTATTTGGTTCCATCATGACGGAATCACAATAGGCCATCCAGAAAATATGAAGACTCTAGAGCTAATTTGGCAAACTTACAATTTTAAAGGAGTTAGCTATGCAGGTGGCTAGATATTGTAAGGAGTGACTGGTATGCAACCAAATGAAGCCAAATTGCCAGCCACTAGTGGGATTTTTGGTACCAGTTTAAAAGGTTGAAGGGCCATAAACTTCTTTATTGGTGGATTTTATTGTGGAATTACCTTTATCTGATGGCTATTATGCCATCATGGTAGTGGTGGACCGTTTTACAAAGTTCACCCACTTTATTCCCTGCAGAACTATGGTAACTGCGGCTAAGAGGGCCAGGCTCTTTGTCTCTTATGTGTTTGCTCTTCACAAGGTCCCCCAAGAAATAATTAGCAATTGTGGGCCCCAGTTTACCTCTGTCTTTTGAAAAGAGTTGTGTAAGACTCTTTAGATTTGTCCCTGCCATTTGACTGCCTATCACCTTAATCAGATGGGCAGATGGAATGAGTTAACCAGTGTTTGGAACAGTTCCTGCAGTGTTACACCACCGTGGACCATTCAGATTAAGTTTTCCACCACACATGGTCCAATTTAGCTACAACAATGCCCAACATGCATTGATTGGTTATTTCCCCTTCTTTGCCAGCTATGGCTTCAACCCCGCCTTCAACATGGAGCCCAATTGTGAATCTAAGGTGGAAGAGGTGGTGGACTTTGCAAAAATGATTAAGAAAGTACACCAGGGAGTGAGCATAAACTTGGATGCAGATATTCAAGCTTACAAGGAGAACATGGATGGGAAGAGATGGGTAGGTCCTGCGTATAAGGAAGGGATTCTCATGATGCTTGACACTAGACATATCCCTATCAAGCAGCCATGCAAAAAGCTGGGACCAAAGAGTATTGGTCCTTACCGCATTGTGATAAAGGTGGGCTACACTTATACCATTTGGATCTTCCTTCATTGTTCCAGATCTTTGCCATCTACCATGAAAGTAAGTTAACGTTGTTTGAGGGTCCCCCCATCAGAGACTCCAAAGGCTTATCTCATGGATGGGGCGTTAGAGTGGGAAATGGAGGAGATTGTAGCCTCACGCTTAGTAAAAAGAAGGCTTAAGTACATAGTATCCTGAAAGGAATTGATGCAGCAGAAAACAGTTGGGTACAAGTGTGTGACTGCACTTATGCCCAATACCTGATTAAAGTTTTACATGAGCGTTTCCCCCAGGCTGCTGGACCTCAGTATAAGTAAAACATCACCGCTATAAAGTTGGACCCAGCCCACAAGAACTTTTCTTTGGCAAAAGCCCCTGGAGGGTGGTAGAGCTCTAAAAGAATGAGAGGGTAATGTCATGGCTTAATGACATAATTAAGGGAACCAACTGTAAGAATAAAGCTGTTTGTCAGGAGGCTAAAAAGGTTATTTGGATGGCCTCCATGTCCTCAAACATACCCTGGACCAACGCTGGGTTTAGGCAAGATATTCCCAGGTTAGTTCCGGTAATGTGCATGATTTTTGGCCTGGCATTACAGCCAGGGTTTTAAAACACACCAGCTAAATTCTCAATCCCAACAGTTCATTACAGTTACTGGAGGAACAGGGTTTTGAAACCCATTCCAATTTTAATACTACCAAATCATGTCAAATCCATTTACAATACATAACTTGAGTTCAGTCAATTTTGAGTTACAGGACTCTGGCTGATGGTAGCATGTGCCTAATAATGCACTTAGACTTATCAACACTTCCACCAACTGACAACTCGCCCCCCATTGTTTAAGTATGTTTCCCTGAGACAATTTTTCTCATTGTCAACTTCCTTATAATAAATTCCTCACTAATTTACGTTTTTTAATATGGTTCCTTGGGAAAACCTGTGCATGGACCTCCTCAGGGAGGTCTCTAACAACGTCAGTTATTCTAATTTAAAAAATATATCTATCATATATGGTGCAACACTGGTCCATCCTGGTCTCCTCCAGATCAAGGCGCCCAAGTACTTCAGCACAGATCTCTGCTTGGTTATGGACTTCCCTTTGGGGTCCACCCTAGTATTGTTGTTTATTTAATATCATCTACTATATACTGCATTGTAACCCTTGCCTTGGGTTCCTTTGGCTCTGGCACCCTCCACGGTGCTCTGTTTTCCATCTTACCACTGACTGGTTCCCTGGTGGTGTGGATGTGCGTTCTTCACCACCTCTGTGGGAACAGGAGAATTACAGACACTCTCATTACAAAAGCCTCAAGAAAAAAGGCTAAACCCTTTAAAAGGAAAACAGTGATCTCTTTAAAGTTAATGACAAGAAGTTGGTCCTTGCCCTACCTGACAAGGCTAAAAAAATTATTTGGGGCGGTTAACCTTGGGACAAACATACCACACCAAGAATTTTTCTAACCAGTACAGGTTTTGAACTCAAAACCTGCACTTAGGGATGGAAGCAGTTTTACCCGCTCAGCTAACCACCCTCTGACAAGACTAAACTTTATGGTAATTCAGTGGTTGGAAATTTAAAAAAATGGCCTAAATTTGCAAAATTGACATGTGTAAAGTAACTAAGTTTGGCCATCTTTTGAAATTTTAATTTATTGAAAAGCAAGTTTTTCAGCTTGTATTGGGTTTTGACAATCACTCAGATTTCAAAATTTACACTTGAACTTGAGATCCTTGCTGAATTGTTTTTGCTTTTTTTAATACTATATCTTAAACTAAAATAAAGGTTCTTATTCTAGTGAATCTTCACAGTTTTGGACCATATTACAGTAGGACCTCTGTATATTGAACCTCTATACATTGAAAAATTTCCATTTATCAAATTTTTCAAGTCTCATGAAATTTTCCTAACCTATGAGTAATAATAGAACAGGTTTCTGTATATCAAAATTTCTATATATCAAATTTTTTCTTAGGAACTATCAAATTTGATCTATGGAGGTCCTACTGTATATATAAAATCTTGTCCAAACTCATTCTGCAATGGTCACCCCAAACCTGTGGTTTTGGAACCACCCTACATTGAAATTAAACTCAAAATATAAGCTATGACCTATTCTAAGAAGGCTTTGGTTTAGAATTTTGTGCGCTTTCACCTCCAGTATTATCTAAACTAGCTTAACTCCCAGAGCCTCTTTCTCATATTGCTCTGGGTCAGTTTGATATGTGTTTAACTCAGGAGTTTATATAAAAACATATTTATCAAACAATTAGTAAATTTTTCTAACTCCTGGTACACATTAGACTCTTTTATCTGCTATATCCTATAGTTTTACCTTCATCAATCTCCTATAACCCACTTTCCTTTTCAGTTCACATCACTATTCCATAAACTATTCTCTAAATGGCTCTGATAATACTTATAGGACCTCTTTAACTAGCATATACAAAATAGTTTGCTAACTATTCTATTAACCAGTTTAAAAATCTAAGATCTTACCAATAGTAGGGTATTGGGGTATTTCCATATTTTGCATTGAATAATTGATATTTTTCAAAAAAAAATATTGTATGTTTATCCTTAAAAATTCCAGCCCTATTAATTCCTTAGATAGGACCAAAGGATGGCCCTCATTTGCTAATTTAGGTGATTATAATAGTGGTATCATGGGGTGAAAGGCGAGTCAGTAGGGTATATGGCTACCAACCTGAAGGTTGTGGGTTTGATTCCTGCCCTTCGCACATCGATCAGGGTGCCAGCCAAAGGAAGCTATTGGTGGTTAGTAGGTCTAATAACACAAAAACCTTACCCATGATGTAACCAGAAAAATTTGAGTCCTGATCCGGAGGTGGAAAAACTTTCTTTGACAGAGTTGGCCCCATTCAGGTTTCATGTTGTTTCTTTCTTTTGGTAATGCCTGTCCCCCGGTCAGCTTGCCTCAGTTAAATAAGAATAATAGTGGTATCACTTGTAATGACAGTATTAGTCACCATGGAATGTAGCTTATAAGAGGCACTAAGGGATCCTAGAAGCATCAATCCACAACCAGCAATCAACTCTCACTCCAATCAGACTCAATCTTATAATTATTGACCTGAGAATGACAAAGAGTTTTTTTAATAATGTGAGAATAATATCTGCCCAAATGTTGCTGGCAAATGTGATCAATGGGATAATTAACCCTTGAGCATTTAGGAACAACTCTTTGAGATATCTGGAGCTTAAATTAACAAATGCTATAAAAGAGGAAAACTTGCATTCTCATCCTTTACATCATCACCTAATATAACTTAAAGTAGGTGCTATGAGAAAATTGAATTTAACTTTTACCAGTCCTTATATTGACCCTTGGATCTGGGATGATGTTCCTTGACTAATATTTCCTCTTTATCTCATGCCCAGCAGATCTTATTCATAAGTTGCTAGAATGACAGTACTATATGGACTATGAATTTTTGGGGTACTTAAATATCCCTAATAGAAGCTTAGTTTTTCTTTGACATGTCAATCCTGTGACATGTATAAAATATAGTAATAGATTTTTAAAGATAATCTATTAATACAGATATCGATTTATTTGAGGTACGCCAACCAGGGGATGGACAGTACCGATCACAACACTCAAAATAGCAAAACAAACTACTAACCAGGTGGGAAGCAGAAACTGCTTAACCTACCATGGCAGAGGGTGAGGAGGGGTTGGGGGTTGGTTTTCAGAAAGACCCACCTCAATCAAGGGGTGTTGGTTGCAGTACCGGATCAGAGCAGAGAGCCAGGGCGTTGGGGCATCTGCATAGTGGGGGCTGAGGTCAGTGTAGTAGGAGTTTTCCACTTCTGCATCAAGATAATGATAGGAAAGTGTCTCAACAAAAGCTGCGAGGAGAACTTCAGCTTCTTTGCGGGCTTCAGGAAGTTGGGTGAAAAGGGAGATACTGTGGTGGGTGATTTTGGCTGAGGGGTTAAATGAAGCAAGTGTTGCGACATTCATAACAGCAATTTTAGCATCATCAAATAATTTTGAGATGTCACTGCAGGGAGATTCAGGGAAGTCAGGGGGGAAGAAGATGGTGGGCAGGCCATGCTGGAGCTGAGCTACTGACTGGGCCACCGCGGTGCGTAGTTTTGGGTAATGAGGAGAGGCCACCGCAGCTAAGGCGAGCTGGTGGTCACTTTGGAAGGGGGTTGTATTGGGTAGAGGAGCAAAATGGTGAGGGGTAGGGGTTTCATCAAAGTCGATTATTACAGATATCATATATAAAAGTATCATACTTAGCATAATAAGGAGAGATTCTATTTCAAAAATAAGAATATAACATGTAACTAAAGCAAGCAAAGCTTCAGGGAGAATCTAATTAGTTTACAAAAGATATTTAAATAATGCATATAAGTCAGAGAGCAATAATCAATGATTAAAGTTTTAAATAATTTGTCTCAGTCTACAAAAAATAGGCAATTACTTATATATATGTTTTTAAATATATAAGATAAAAGTAAAGAAAGCTAAAATTTAGAATAAGCTAATTTTAGCTTATAAAATATATGACACTACCTATCTAAAGCCTTACTAATAACCCTTATAATGAATATTTTTGACACTGTAGTGCTATAACAAAGCATAGGTAATACTTTTCTAAATATAAAGCATAAATGGCAGTAAGTTGCTTTAATCAATTTTGTATTTTAAAATAACCACCTTTAACGATTTAATTTAGATATTATTCGAAACTACAGCAGCTTATAAGTTTTGAAAAAGAACATGACCTTTCGCGGGTAAGTAAATGGATATAGTGATTGGCACAGAGCACATATATGTTTAAACTACATTCTGAAGCCTCGTTTGTAATACCAACCATTGTTTTGGATAAAATCGTGATTTGTATCTTCTGAGTATCTATGTAATAATTCAAACCTTATAATTGCAAGGTTTTTGGTACTTCATTATAGATATTGATGGATTCACGAGCCATGGTTTCGTCAAACCATGATAGCAAAAATGCCGATAGTCGTCAACGTTTAATTAAACTTAAAGAAAAACTTGGCAGCTTGGCAAGGGCAACTATTTCAGATGGTAGAGTTTTCATTGGAACTTTTACCTGTGCAGATTCTCAATGTAACGTTATACTAGCTCATGCCACTGAATACAGAGAAGGTAAATTAAGCCATGTTTTTAATCTTTTGATCACAAAGAATTTTGCTTTGATATTTAGATTTTTTAAAGCCTTTAAGGATTAGGTATTTTGCTCGTTGAAATCTCTCTTATGTTTTTGTTTGCCTTCTTTTTCTTAGATTTTTTGCGTTTTATTTTGCTTATATATCTACCAATACAAATTAAAGTACTGACATTTTTATTGCAACAAATGCGTTTTGTTTATAGTACATAACGCTTTTTGGTTTATCCTTATTTAGTCTAGTTATTTATTTGTCGTTTGAAAGTTTTGTTCTTAATATTGGACTTTATTCTTTAGTAATTTGAGCGTTTATTCAAAGTATAAAAAGTATAATAAGTGTTTTATTGTTGCTTTAACGCTTTTATCGCCTTCAGCCTCTTGCCGTAAAGTTGGAAGCATCATGGTCCCAGGTTCCCATATTGTAAAGTTTGAAGTTGAAATTAATCCTCAATACATTTAGATTTTCTAAGAATATTAGACTTTCTATTTGCCTTATTGTCGATTAATTTTGTTAAAGTTTGCTGCTTAGGTTCTCATAGCATTTCTACAAACTGTTGGCGTGACTTTTATTTTGCATCTACTCAATAAACGGTCTATAAGTTTTTATGATATGCTTATGTCCGATTTAAACTTCAGTTTTAGTATGTGAATTTATCAATTTTCTCAAATTCTGGCCAATTTATAGTATTTTGCAGATAAGTTTTTAAGTATAAATATGTAAATATTGTTTATATATTTATTGTATTAAACAAGCAGTTAGAAATTTAAAAATAATCTAACAAGGAGAAATGTGTTAACAAATCTTTCAATATAGACTTTTACTTATTGTCAAAAGTTTCTCTGTAAAAGCAACAGTTTGTATTGATATTGGAAAGGGTATATGCATTTTTAAAAGAGAAGCTTATTATTGTATTTTTTCAGAGCAGTGGTTGTTTATTAAATATATGCTAAAACGTGGAGCGGAATATACTTTTTCATTGGGAAATCACAAAATGTATAATAACTTGCTTAGTCGTAGGGTACTTGTAAGCGCGATTGTGCTCTTCATCCTTGACATGATAAGAGGGATGCGGCTGTGCTTTATCGCACTTAAAAGTTCCTATTGTGTGTTCAGATATAAGCTCGGTTATTGTTTTAGTGTTATAAACATTTTATCTTGTTGAATAACTGTACTCAAGTTTATAATCAAGCTAAAAGTGAGTTGCCTATAATGTATATTTTACATTAATGAATTTGGGCTTTAACCCTCCAGCCGCGGGGAAAGCTTATAGCGCGTTTCGTTTAATAAAAAATTATTAGAAAGTTTTTTTGTTGAACGCGATAATGACGTTTCCCGCATAATGTATGATAAGTTTGAATTAAATTTCATGTTTGCAGTAAATTTTAAATTTTCTTTTTACACTCCATTAATACAATCCTTATAACTATTATAAATAATGAATAAAAATCACCCGCAATTTTATACAAAAAATTGAATAATCGCCCGCGGCTGGAGGGTTAAAAAGGTAATGTGGGACAGAATGTTAGCTTTTAAGATCTGAATATAATTTTGCACCTGACAAAAACTTAGATAGAAGAATATTTATCTTTCTATTTTTTTATTCAAGTTTACATGATTTGAGATATATAGTATAGCGGGCAGCTATATGAAAAAAAAATCAGAGATATAGATGCTGTTAATGGGTGGCTTAAGCCTCTATCTTATTGCTACTTATAGTCCTTAGTTTTTGTGTTTAAATAGGAATCTTATATTTAGTATATTTACATATAAATTAGGTTTATGTTTGTTGATTACCTAAATTGAATGTTTTCTAAAGATATAATAATATCTTTAAATTTTACGGATAGTAAAATCAAACATTTCTAAAATGTACAATAGAAGAGAAAGGAATAGTTATTTAAAGTTTTTTTTTGAGTGCCACAACTTAATAAACTTTTGGTTATAAATTATTCGATTAGCTTGATTAAACAGATTATGGTACTATTGACTTACATAGTATGATCATAACGCTCTAAGCTTCTAAGCTTGATGCCAAGTTTAAAAAGTTAAATACATATTGATGGGATAAGTTAAAATACCAGAACTTGAAGTATTCATTAATTCAAGATGTATAAAATAGATTTCATAAACAACTAATGGAAAATGGTAAGTAATTATATACCTAGTGCACTCAATGTTTAGCTAATCTATATAAAACTAGTATCTTTACCATGCTTTGCTATAGTAATATTCATTTTTATGCAAATATCTTTTACTCATATAAGATTTTGTTTACTAATTTATATATTATCTAATGAACATCTATTAAACATATATTTCATTGTGTCTAATTGCCTTATCTAATACTATTAGAACAAGTGCTATAAAATAAAAAATACTAAGATACACAAAGCCTATATAAAACCTGTTTATTAAATAAAATATTTTTCTAATAAATTATTTATTATGTTCTTATAGTATGTAGGCAACTTTGATTTCATTAAGTATGAGTTGTTTTTAAGTTATACGACATACCTGATTTTTAGAAGGAGTAAAGGATGTAAAATTGTAGCTAAGGAGAATAAGAAGCATAGGAAATGCATTATTGTGCTCTGGCAGTATATAGAAAACATATAGTCCTTATTATTATTTGCTATCTTAAATTAAGAATTGAGACATAATTTTAATATAATAAAAAAATTCCCTGGAAATCTCACTAGAGAATGAACCAGAAAAATTATCAAAAGGCTTTAATCTAATTTATCATAACATTCCCAATAGTTATGTAGATGGTTTCCCTTTTTACAAAAGTATAAGCTTATTTTACAGTTTTAAAATGATACCTGTCTTAATTAAAATTTTGTAAAATAAATTATACAAGTGAAACCTCTTTTAATATATCCACTTATATAAACTTTATCGCTATACCATCAAAGTGATTACATTTATCTTTTATAAACCAAGTCAAGTTGATATACTAAATATCTGTCACTGAGAGATTGATAATTAAAAAAATTGACAAAGTTGTAATAGTATTCTAATAGAGGTTATATACAATATGTAATAGCCTTATAAATTAAGTACTTAATAGCTAATTAGTACTAGTATTGGCTATCACCTCTTTCAATGTACTTATTTTACATTACAAAATATTCTTAATAGTAATTTAGTTTTTAAACTGAACCATCTATTTTTATCAATTCACTAAATTACATGACTATATATCCTTCACTTGGGCATAAATTACATGATATCTATCACCTAGACATATAATCTAATACTGTATTATTGTGAAAAATTAGACCTTCTTCATCTATATCATTATATATCCATATATTCTATACATTTAAAGATGATGATTATATTCACTATTTGTATAAAATGGATATAAAAAAGATTACTCGAAGTTATTCATGTTATTTAAAAAATTTAATAAAGTAAAATAAATCATGTTATTTTTTAAAAAATTATATACTCAAATTTAAAGAGGTTTCATCGATGTAAACAAAAGAACTCCCTCGCAGGGAATCGAACCCTGGCCGCTCCGGTGAAAGCGGAGAATCCTAGCCACTGGACCACGAGGGACTATTTAAATAACCTTAGAGTAAACTATACGTTTTTTTAAATTAAATTATGTGCAGAAAAGTTTTCTGCTGCATCTTAGTGACAAACTGCAATCTACTTAAAACACATTCACTGACTGACTGACATCTGAAACCTTCGAGCCAGATGGGTTCAATCTACTTGGGTGAGTTGGTGAGAATTGGCGAATATTATCTAGTAATTAACCAAATTGCTCACCTGAAACTCAACAAAAATCAGTATTAGAGTTTAAGTAGATTAAGTAGTTAGGATAATCAGATCAGCCACGAGGACAACAGCGAAGCTGTTATAGTCCAAGTGGCTCGAGAGTAGTGCTAGCACAGCCTATAGGCTACAATGTGAGCTTATCATCTGATAAACTAAATACCGTAGCAAAGCACGGGTATCTGGATGTTAGGTTTATATATTTTAAAAACCTGTTCAATTTGGTTCAGCTAATTAAAATACTTTCTGGCAAGTTAAGTAAAAGTTGATTTAATAGTTTGGAAGACATGTCACGTACACAATAGTTTTAAATATAGATGTTTTGGGTAGCAGTTAGGTGTTATTTGATTGATTCGATAGGTTTATGTTGTTTGGCCGAGTGGTTGATGGCTTTTGTTCGTATCGATAGGACACAGTTTAGCTTTGAGGGGATTAGTTATTGGTTGATTTGATAATTTCGTTAGGTTTAGCTGAGTGGTTGGTAGTTTTTGGCTGATTCAATTGAGCAATTCAATTTGGCTGAGTGGTTGTTATCTATCTATAATATAAAATTTAAATTAATAAATTGAATATCTGGAATTTTATAGACATCGTAGCAAAGCACGGGCAAATCAGCTAGTAACTTTTGTAAAATACTAGCGGAGTTACCCGCGCTTCGCTACGGTGTCTATAGAATTTCAGGTGATTCGAATTGATTAATTTAAATTTTATATAGTTAAGCAATAACTAATCGGCCAAATCTAATTGTTCAATCGAAGCAACCAAAACCACCAACCACTCAGCTAAAATTAACTGAACTTTATCAAATCAACCAATAACTAATCACCCCCAAAGCTAAACTGTATCCTATCGATTCGACCAAAAACCATCAACCACTCGACCAAATAAAATAAACCTATCAAATCAATTAGATTCTAATTTTTTTAGTTTTTATATTGGTAGATAGCTATCAATAAGTTCAGAAACCATTAAACCTATTAAACATTCCAACCTCCAACCACTTAGCTAAAATCAATTAAGCCTGCCAAATTAATTAAACCATCAATCACTTACCTGAAACTATTGAGCCTATAGAATCAACTCAAAAAATAAACCACTACTCAGCAAAAACCAATTACGGAACTTACAACAGCCACAAACTACCAACCCCTTATCAAAAACCTATGAAAAAATCGAATTAAAT
Source organism: Massospora cicadina (assembly GCA_022478985.1). Classification (NCBI taxonomy): domain Eukaryota; kingdom Fungi; phylum Entomophthoromycota; class Entomophthoromycetes; order Entomophthorales; family Entomophthoraceae; genus Massospora; species Massospora cicadina. Next base: position 145,933 of record JAKSZP010009346.1, on the reverse strand, counting down.
GAATATGAAAATACCCAGCCAGACCATCTAGTACTAAAAAAATACCCCACCAAATTGCTATATAAATATATTAGAAATATATGTTCGAGATCCTAAATAGAACTGATCTTTAAATTTATATGATTACTAGCCGATTTACTCGTGCTCCGCTAAGGTATCTATAAAATTAGATTTTCAATTTATTAATTTAGATTTTATATTATAGATAAACAAAACCACTCAGCCAAAACCATCTAGTACTAAAAAAAAAAACCACTCAGCCAAATCTAATTGCTCAATCGAATCAACCAAAAACCACTCAGGTAAACTTGACTGAACTTATCAAAACAACCAATGACTAATCACCCCTCAAAACTAAACTGTGTCCTATTGATTCGAACAAAAGCCATCAACCACTCGGCCAAACAAAAAAACCTATTGAATCAATCAAATAGCACCAAACTACTACCCGAAACATCTCTTTATACTTAAAATCATTGAGTATGTGACTGTCGGCAAGAGGGGTCCCATGGTCCCCTTGCCTCGAATAAATGAGTATGTGACATATCTTCCAAACTACTAAATCAACTTCTACTTAACTTACCAAAAGTATTTTATTGATAGGTGAACCAAATTAGGCAGGTTTTTAAAATATATAAACCTAACATCCAGATACCCGTGCTTTGCTACGGTATTTAGTTTATCAAATGATAAGCTCCCATTGTAGCTTATAGGCTGTGCCAGCACTACTCTCAAGCCACTCGGACTAACAGCTCCGCTGTTGCCCTCGTGGCTGGTGAACTGATTATCCTAACTACTTAATCTACTTAAACTCTAATACTGATTTTTTGAGTTTCAGGTGAGCAATTTGGTGAATTACAAGATAGTATTCGCCAATTCTCACCCACTCACCCAAATAGATTGAACCCATCAGGCTTGATAATTTCAGATACGATCTTATTTGCCAATTCTTACCCACTCACCCAAATAGATTAAACTTATCAGACTCGATTAGCTTCAGATGACAAAGTGTGAATTACTAGATAATATTCGCCAATTCTCACCAACTCACCCAAATAGATTGAACCTATCATACTCGATAGTTTCAGATTTGATCTTATTTGCCAATTCTCACCTACTCACCCAAATAGATTAAACTTATTAGAATCGATTAGCTTCAGGTGAGCAATTTGGTGAATTATTCAATGATATTTGTCAATCTTCACCCACTCGCCCAAATAGATTGAACCCATCAGGCTCGATAATTTCAGATTCGATGAGATTCGCCAATTCTCACCCACTCACCCAAATAGATTGAACCTATCAGACTCGAAGGTTTCAGATGTCAGTCAGTGAGTGAGTGAATGTGTTTTTTAAGTAGATCTATAAGTGTCTGAAATAGAGCTTGTAAGATTTGATGACAGACAGATAGAATTGATAGTGAGTTTAAGAAAAGTGTATAAAAAGTGATTATGCCAGGATTCGAACAACTGACCTTTTATAGAGTTGAAGTTTAGAGCCAAAAGCTGAGCCGATTATGCTAGAGGAGGTAATTTTAAAATCAATTGCTTTTGATTCAAAGTTTTGATTTAGAAAAATTTGTTAAATACCCGAATGACCACTAACCACTTAAAACCATTTAGAATATCAAATCAGCTGAATATCAAACTGCTCAGCCGTAACAATATACTGAATGCCATCGAAAAAATATAGGGGTTTCACTTGTTACATATAAAACTTTTTATTTTACTATTAAAATAATATTTTTTAAAATTCATAAACCTTCTCAGGCATGCACACAACAACTCACCAAAGTTTCATCACAATTGGATGAATGGTATAGGAATGCATTCGGAACAGACAAACATACAGACATTCATTTTTATATATCTCTATATATTATTTCTCAAAGGTGTTTTTTGTCGGTGAGAAATATCTCCTTTAATACTGTATCAAAATTAATGTTTGATACGCCATTTTGAAGATTATTTTTACCTCTAATGATAAAAATAAGTAAATTATTATTTTCATAGTAAAATAAAAAGTTTTATATGTAACAAGTGAAACCCCTATATATTTTCGATGGCATTCAGTATATTGTTACGGCTGAGCAGTTTGATATTCGGTTGATTCGATACTTAAGGTATTGGCAAACGGTTGGTGGTTTTGGGTTGATTAATAAGCTTAACGGTTTTAATAATGCAGTTAGTGATTGGTTGATATGATAATTTAATTGGTTTTGGTAAATAGTTGGTGGTTTTGGTTGTTTCGATAAGTTTAGGTTTGTTTTACGAATAGGAAGCAGTTGGTGATTGGTTGATTTGAATATTTAATGGTTTTTAAACGACTTTGAAAAAGGAGGTTATCAATTCGACCTGTATGTATGTTTTTTCTTTTTTTCCATGTTTGTTCGCGCATAACTGAAAATACTGGACCGATTTGGATGATCATCTCCAAAAATAGAGAATGCTCCAACTTAGGTCCCATTTTAATTTTGTAAGTATTGGTCAAGTATCTGCCCATTAATTTAGTAAATAAAAAATGGGCTCGGAAGCGATGGATATCTCTATATATTATTTCTCAAATGTGTATTTTTATTGGTATGAAATATCTCTTAATACTGTATCAATATTAATATTTGATACATCGATGAATCCCCCCTTGGGTTGGGACCATCTAGTACTAAAAAAATATTAATGTTTGATACACCATTTTGAAGATTATTTTTACCTCTAATGACAAAAAATAAGTAAATATCTTAAAATTAATGTTTTCGTTAAAAAATTATATTTTAAAACTTATATTTTAAAAATTTTATTTAAAAATTACATGTATAAACTGTCATGGTACCGAAGTCTCTGAATAGAATAGAATAAACGTATAAATAACGTACAAACAACGTATAAATGTATAAACAACGTGACATCGATGAATCCCCCCCTTGGGTTGGGACCATCTAGTACTAAAAAAAATGTATAAACAACGTGTCAATCAAATTAAAACAAGTAATACAACATTTGCAAAAGCAGTGGAGCACTATTCTAACCTCAATAGTATTGAGGTAGCAAGCGTTTGTTGTCATAATTTCTGAAAAAAGTAAATTTTCTTATAAAAATAGTAAGTTTTTTGTTAAAAAATTAGTAAATATATAAATAATGTGAAAAATATTTTCATTTGAATTATAAAAAATTTATTTTGAAATATACATCACACTATTTGTATATTTACTAATTTTTTATTAATATTTTTTCACAACTTCAAAATTAGTTTTTTTTATTTAAAATTATATTTTATTTTTGTTATGTTAATACCAGTTTGCATCATTTGTTATTTGCAATAATCTATTTTTATTGATTAAATACTATCCATAGGATAGACATATAAGGAATCCTATTACCAGAAGTGATGTGAAGTATTTGCATGGGTCACCTAGTATAGATATATTCTTACAGCTTTATGACATTTATATATTTCTTATCATAAAATATAACCTAAAGTTTTTATATTAATAAAGTCTATATATATAAATATTATGATTGCAAATTATACTTTTTATAGTAATATAGCATTAGGAGGGCCAATGTAGCTCTATAATTTATTGTGAACTGAGTATGTAAGTATACATGAAACAAAGATTATATATTTGCCATAACAAATTTGTGTTAGATATTTATGTTATGCAGGGGATATAACATATATAGAGAAACTAGAAGAAAGGGAGCATGTATTACACTGGGGTGACCATATAAGGTTTAAGGGGTTCCATTATAATAAAAAACAAAATATATTGATTTGTAATTCAAGTGTCATCTATAACACTATGCAACATTTTAAAACTTTTAGTATGATGTTTTAAGACTGTAATGTGAATTTAGAAGATTGACATGCTAATTTCAAATCTGGTTTTAGTTTTTTTTGTATAATGTAAAGTTTTTATACAATTCAATTTTTAAGTTCAAGAAATGATTGGAGAATAGATAAATTATTATTATTTAGTTGTAATTTCAAAACTATTTATGTTTTAATCCTGCATAAAATCATAACACATGATGGTGCAGTAGACAATGGTATACAAACACTTAAAGATGCTATAATTATTATAAAAACACAACACATATATAACAATTTAGTTCCTTTTTTGCTGAATTCATTGCTTTAAGATCTTTCAGACATGGGTTGAAACTTCTCTTCCATAATTATTTCCCTTCACCAGTGCCATCCCCTTAGCATAAAAAAGTAGTTGGCCATCATGTTGGCATTCCACCTTTTCTAATATCTCTTTTCCATGTCCTTGATATCCTGATGGAAACGTTTGCCTTGTTCTTCACTGACATTGGTAAGGTTTACAGGAAAAGATCAATATATGAGTGAAGGAAGTAAAGCTTTACATTCATGTTACATCCTAGTTTCATGAAACTCTGCAACATTCTTTTTACCCTAATTTTGTACTCTGGTGTTTGTAATTACCAAAAAGTTGACAACCTTTTTAAATGATACCCAGGCTCTTTTTTCACTGGATTTATTGTACTTTCAACAAATTGTCTTTCATTAAATTTCTTGTCTACAGTCCCACAAAGATACCTTCTTTAAGTTTCTCATAAGATACTTTTTGAAATCTTGTTACAAGTACTGAAAACAGTCATCATCTTTTGAAAGAGCTTTAGTGAACTGTTTTATTAATTCAAGTTTAATGTGCAAAAAAGATAATATTATCTTTCTTTATTTAACATTTGGTACATTTATTATGTTCTTTAAACTGGGTTGGGGGTTTTCTTTCTGGAAAAGTCTGTTTTCTTCCATTGTTATCTCTGGCTTAACTATCCCATTCACAATTGAAACAAGGCATTTTTGTGTAGCAATATTGTTGACTAAATAACATACCTACTACTTTTAAATCCCCACAAATTGTTCAAGAATGTTTTTAATAATTCATATATGGCTCCTTGAGATGAACTGAATGTGCAATGGGTATTGAACTAAATAAATTTCCATAGTTTAAAAGTATATCTCTGAGGCTAGTTTTGAATGAGTCTATAGATAACCTCCAATCACTTAGATTGTAAGTGATGTTATAGAAATTCAATAAACCCTCAATATCACAAAAATAAACCATATTCTTCTTCTATAAAGAGTTTCATTAATTCCTTCTCTCTGGACTTAGACCAAGGGAACATAAATCCAGGTAGTAGTAGATTTTTTTTATGCATTTAATCTGACCCAAGCAATTAGGTGGCATCTTTTTTTTAGCACTAGGTTTAGAGGCATCTTTTGTCAGGTTCAAGTTATAAATAATATCATTAAGTTCACTTTGACTAAAATTTTTTGGTGCAGAACCTTCTTTCAGGCTGTAATCATCAGCATTATTGCTTTAATTTTCTGAGCTGCTCGCCAGTGGCACATCTTCAAGAATGGGAGGTGGAAAAGAGATCAGGAGAGAATCACAATGTGTAACTGGTCATAAGGCTGAAGGAACATTTGTATATTGTATATACTTCTTACTTTTTGCTTTATAACCTTAAATTTTAATCATACAAAAATAGTAATTGACAACATGTTTTGTAGCTCCCTCCAAACTATTGAAATCTCAAAAGGCATTGATTTTTTGCACCATTTTTCCACAGTCTCAGTCCCTCAACACATGTACAACATACCTTGTGTGGTGCCCAACTTTAGTCTTCATCACCAAGCCTTATGCCAAAGTATGCATAATACAAGTTTCTCACAAAACTAATAGTGTTCTGTCTTTGGCTTACCAATTACATAGCTATTATAAATATAACAGAACACATTTGGGTAACTTAAACACTTTTGGGAACTCATTTTACAGAAAGAACTAAATTATATGACAGCACAAATATAACCTCACAACATTATAGCATGTAAAAATGAACTATTGTTTCCCACTAACAGCCAGATGGATGTAACAAGTGCAACCAACTAATCCCTCTCACCAAAATAAACCTTCCCTCCACAATAAAATTTTCACATGTGAAAATTACATATAAATAAAAGATAAGTTTATTTGATTTGCAAAAAACTGTACATGATAGAAAGAAATGGATTGCATATCTGAAATTAGCCTAAAAAATGCTTTATGAACACCTAAGACTACAGAAACCTGAAAATTGTATTGTATAGTGTAATTGACAAAAGATAGCTATATACTAAGAGATTATCCTTTATTATAAAATTTGCCATTTCTTAGAATTATATAAGTCATCAAAAAGCCTGGCTAACATGGTTGTATTAAGAGACATTGTGAAAGGTAACAAGTCAAGTCAGAGCTTTATTTAGAGATTATTTTTTTAAAAATTAGTATCAAATAAAATGAATTCTGATGGTAGTATAAAACTAAAATAGAAAAGTTAGTATTTTTTTGTTTCTTGTTTTTATAGGGAAATTTCTATCTATGGTCACTTTCAAATTAGATGTTTCTGATGTAACCTGACTTAAATGTCAAATAATAAGCTTAATGTCCAATAAGTCCAAAAGAGCTAAAGTTTCACTGTTATAACCATTATTGATCTTGCATTATAGATCATCTTTAGATTAAAAACATCAGATTTTTTCTAATAAAATTTGTTATAAAAAACTAATCTATTAATTACATATTTATTACCTTTATGCTTGGTGATTTTTAATTTTGTTTATATCTCAGAGATGTTAGAGGATCTCATTGTGAGTCTTCATTTTGTATGTAAAAGGCATTTTTTATTTTTATCAGTACAGTCTAATTCTTGATTTATTGATATTTTTATAGTGTTTTAGAGACTTTTTACACTTAAAAGGCCATTCAATACCCAAACCAATGTCAAAATCTATAACTCTCTCCACTTTTTCTTTTTGGGAGGCCACTACTCATTGTAATCTCTGAGTTTTAGAAAGACACAAGGGACTCCTATTGCAGTCAAATTTGCAGGATGAAGGCTTGAGGTGTTGCCCCCACCACACTAGGGCTGCACAAATTTGAGCAACACCAGATGTAGAGCTGACTACAAATAGTTGTAGTTCACATTATTCCTAAAATGACATATTCATGACCCATTCAAGTACTGGGCAGACCATCTGTACCAGCCAGGATGAGCAATATGTTTCTCATCTTCCTTTCAGAAGACAAGACCTGATGAACTCAAGTTTTAGCCCTTGAGGGGATGATCCAAGGTCCCTCCCTTATCACCTGCTTTTTTAATGAAATTTTTTTCTCCAGATCCTTTTTGACCAAAAGCCTTAGAGTCCATTCAGATCACACTTTCTTTCCTTGCATGATCACATCTGCCACCAGTCAGCTCATGCCAACTGACTAGCATCTAGCTGAGCTTCAGGCCAACCTGGCAAACTGCAGCACTTATTGTAGACAGGTGCACTAAAGTGCAGTCAACCAGGATTGCCCCTCACTTGTCCTTGGGTCTGCAACTATACAACCTTAGCTTATGGGGAAGCAGTGTGATAGGCTTTAATGTCTTACTCTAACCCCCTTCCTGCCCATATTCTCCTCAAAGGGTGTGGTAGAAACCCATAAGAACATGTTGGCACAGTCATTACTACCATCCCACACCCCTTCCAGAACACTACAGAACCTGACCAGTGCACCTCTCTAGGTTCTAAGTTTAGCTACTCACTCATATTTTCACATGCTTTCTACAGTTGCGCTATGAAGAGCTCCCAGCTAACCTTATCTAGCTCCCCGTTATAATATCTTCACATGAAAAAGTATTTTTAAGAAATGGATATAGTTTTTAGCTGCTAAAGAATGATATTTTGGGGCCTACAACTTATAGAAACTTTTAGGAGAGGCATCAATAAAGTTTTTTGAGATAGTACAATCTAACATAGGAACTAAGATGCACTCTAAAACATCAAATTCCTTCCATGAAACTAAGGACTAAACATTGATGAATCCCCCCTTGGGTTGGGACCATCTAGTACTAAAAAAAACTAAGGACTAAAACAATCTTTAACTCATATTGAGACCACAAATTTTAAAAAACCATTATAGTACCTTATACCAAATGATGTTATGATGTAACTAAAAGGGAACCCTCAAAAGAAGTGAACTTTTTTGTAAAATTTAAAAGCAGGTGGAAACTAAAGGAGAGTCAAATTTTTAAAAGCACGTCCTATCTAAAATATAATTTACTTATTTGCTAATGACCTTATATTTTTTGAGAATACTTTTGCACTAAGTATTACTAGGTCATCCTCCTTGTGTTTTCAGACCAAACCTGCTCTTAATAATCAGAACATCTAACATAACTTTAATGGATACTATCACTTTTCAGTGGTGGTTTTCTACTAATGTGCATTGTATGGCTAAAGGTTTTACAAAATCTATATACCACCAATGAAACAGGAGTGCAATATGACAATTGCATCCTTTGATAAAATGAAAAGTTAAGTAAACAATAGATGTTTTTACAAGTTAACTTTATCAGTGGTAGTTTCTCACTACCACTTAGTATCAGTGAACTCTCTTTAATCTCTTCTGTTATTGAAAAGTCTCACTACCATCAGTTACAGGGATCATATGCTCTATCTCAGTCTCCACAAATTTCTCTGTCCCTCTTTTGGCCTTGTCATCATCAGTTTTTACCCATTTGAATAGTCCACCTGTCTGACTTTGCTAAGGTTCTCAGGGAGCATATTTACAATTTTGACTGTGTATTGGTGTATAAATCCTAACTTAGTCAATATCTCTTAATATTTGATTAGTTTATAGGTTTTTAATGGAATTTTGATATGTCCATCTAATCTCATTGCTTAATAATATGAACCAAAGACCATCATGTTTATGTATAATAAATTACTTTAAGTACCCAATTTGGCAACTAATTAATATTATGTAGATGTAGACCTATTGATCATTCATATTGGGTTTCCAGAACCCCACTTGACTGAAAAGAAGGTTCTCTTAGTGACACTTTTTTCTTAAATTAATAAATTAAAAGTGAAATATTAGGTGCCACATTGATGCATTATTTAAACAATCCAGCCTATTATTTCCTTAATTGTTGGCATGAAGACAATATGCATGATCTGAGCTATTTACTGATACTCAGCTTCTTTGATGTCCTCACTGAAGATGATGTTAATGTGGTGAAAGCTCAAGTCATCTTAACTCAGAATAATTTCCTTCCAGATTTTGTCATCTATCTGGCGTCCTGGTAGGGTTCATTTGGTAACATCATGGTGCAGCTATAATGGAAAGAGGAGCATCAACAGGAGATGTTAGTTGTGGAAGCCATGTTTTTTATAGCCACTTGCTTTGCTTGCCTAGTGCTTCAACCAACCACCAGTCATTACTAAAAGCAGAAATTAAATTATTGTCTCTTAAGTTTCAAACACTTTGTTCTTCTCAAATGTTCAATGGAGTCCATTTACAATACAGATCTTTATCACTTGCTTGTGTAAATTACAAAAACCTTAGGCTTGATATTATTTGCGCTGGGATATATGCTTCATTTCAAGCCCTTAATGATGATGAATCAGAAAGATATCTCCTGCTAATGTCCCTTACCATTAACATGTGCTTCTTTATTTTGTCAATTGAGCCTCATGCTGGAATGTGTGCTACCAAGCAACGTTTAAATGACTATGGAAGGCAGCATACTCTGTTGCTACACCCCTTCCTTGAGTTTACCCTAGCATAGATGAGATATTAGTTGACTGTCTCATAATAAGATCATCCTTTTCCCCATAGTTGGCAAAATTGCTTTATTACCATCTTCTTCACTTATCCCCCTCATTTGTCACCTTTCTTGATATCCTAAGATAGTCAGTATCTGGGTTGTAGGGCCTTCTCCTGGTGCACAGGAGCGCATCAACCTCTATCATTATGTCATTTTGCCTCTTTGTTGTCCTGGTCCATGGACTCCTTGTCTTTATTTTCTAATAAGCCATCTAGGGAATTTTTACAAGGGTGGATCATCCATCAAGTTGATGCCTGTGCAATCTCTCCTGAGCTTGAACCTGGCCCAATGCAAGATACAATCACATTAACTGGGGTGACCAATTTGTCCAATAATTTTAGTCAAAGGCTGAAGAAGCGGTCATTATGTTAGTTGTTTTTGCATGAGGTGGCTAGGAGAGGCTGACAAAAATAAAATATCCATGGTATGAGATGAAAGTGAACATAAGGTTTGCTATTACTTTTGTTGTAAATAGATTGTTGCTAGTATAATATTATCTAATGATGTTATTCTTATTCTTATTATTGTTTTTTAGTAGATGAGGTGAGTTGACCTTAAGACAAATATACCATACCAAGCTTTTTAGCCTGTGCTGGTTTTGAACCTGTGTCAATCAGAACCCAACCCAGAGTGGAGAAGGAACCACCCCGCTGTGCTACCACTTCTCTTATTCTTATTAGTATCTAACATTATTATTTGTTTTTTAGTTTTTTTGTACAGATGAGGAACATGATGTGAATGTGGTTAACAACATGTCTGTCATTCAGCTCCAATATAGTTCAGGCTCTAGAGGATGTCCCTCTATTACATTGAAGGGTTTGATCTATAGGTTACTAGTTTACTCTTTTGACCAAACCTATAGCTGTCATGATATAGCGCATAAATCCTATCTCAAATTTCAATAGTTTGTTCCATTGCTGTTGACCAGTGTTGTGCTCCCTAAATTTTTTGTTAAAATAATAGATTAAACTTTGGTCTGTAGATAGATCAGTGTGAAAGTTAAATTCACTAAGTAACATTGTGGTTTTATACCAGAAGTACCTTCTATGCAGGATTTAATGATGGGAGCAGGGCCAGGTGTCATCCATACAGCAATTTATATGGGCCCTTTCAGTTTTAGAGTGGTAGCTGATGTTATATGCTAACATAACGGTGGGAAAAAGTGAGCTATGATATGATGGTCAGTATATTGCAATTTTACAAAGGATGTTCACTATAGTGCTATTGATGTGGTCCATGGTTTTATTAAAGTTTGGATGGTAAAGTGTTGCTAGAACTACACATATTTCAATCAGGTCATTCAGTTTGGGGATAATGTGAAAATTTAAGCTGGTTTTGTTGTCTATAAGGATAAACTTAGGGCAACCATGCTGCTTAATGAATTTTATGATGAGCTATGCAGCAATTACTGCACCTAGATCATGAACAACTTGAGCTTTCACCCATCTCATTTGGTAGTCTATAGCTACCACAATGTCTTTGGAATTATTTTTGCCAGTAGGAAAGGGGCCTACAACTTAATGAACACTATGTGTCATGAAAACCAAGGCTTCTATAGCCAATATGAAGTCTTTTTATATAAGGACTTCTTTTTCTGACATTGATGACAGAATGATATTGTTTCAGGGATGTTGTAAGATCATGCTCTCATTTTTTTAGCACTAGTGGCGCCCAACCTAAAAGGGGAAACCACCACACATCTTTATTTGGATTGAGCCAAACAAAGGAATTATTATAAATTATAAAAATTCCCAAAATGGCCCCTCAGCTACCATCCTAGGAAGCTATATCAGAAGGTGGGAAAGCTTTGGGGAAACTTTTGTTTGGCGCCTGCTTTAGCTGGTGGACCAAGGCGGACAACATTGTAGTAGGAGCATCACCAACATGAGGCATAATGAGGTATAAAAGTGGGTTTAAGATCATGCTCTCATTAGTATTTATCTTCAACAATTCAAGCATTTTTTATTAACCCCTGTTCCTTACCACCTTGTGCATATCAATATTATGTTTGTCACTTTGAAGGCCTTGGAAATTTTATTTTGACTATGTTGATTTTTTTGCAGCCCACCATACTTCCAGAAAGTATTAGATCTTATCTCATCCAAGGCTCATACTACTTATGGTAGTCTATTAGCATACTTGCCGCTGATCATCTTTTTATACACTAAATTGGTAAGTTCTTCTGTAATGACAACAGTCAATATCTGCAAAATGAATTCTGAATTTTTTTGTTTCTTTACTCCAAGGTGGTAAACTATCTCAAAATTGTAATACTGAAGTTTGAGGGCTCAACGCACTAGCAGCCTTTTTGGACATGGAAGATTTTATCTAGTGTAGGCACCATGGTTAACACAATCTTGAAATTCACTCCATGTAGATATATTATAACTGTTTATAAGCATATATCACAACTAAACACTCCCATTTAGTTATAGTATAGTTTTGCTCATGAAAATATAAGCTCCATCTGCAGTAAGCAACCAGATGTTCCATGCTATCAATGTTCTATTGTGAGATCACTGCCTCTATGTTGGAGAGAGAAGCTTTAGTTTTCACTATAAACTTTTTCAAGAGCATTGTATCACTGGAGCTATCAGGATTTCAAGTGCCTTCTACCCTATTTCTTAACACATTGTTGACTGGCAATTTTACAGAGAAACAATCATGTTACGGAGTATTTTTTTATTTGGATATGGAAGCAAAGTAAAACATTATAAATAAACTCAAATAAATTTTATTTATACTAAATGAAATGAAATTACATTTTTGAACATACTCTTTATATAACTTTAAAAATTTCTATTTGGTATCACATTGTTGATCATGATGCATTAACTCATCACCAGTCAACAATGTGTTAAATATAGCCTCATACCCACACTACCTAGTAGCTTTTATGTTAGAGGATTGTTCTTATGTAGAGAATTTTGTCAAATACACCTTCAAAATGGCAGGTTTAATTTTAGGTAAATCCTTTTATACTGCTACCCCATTCTCCAAATTTTCCCCCTTTTTCAAATCCCCCATTTCCTATGTTTCCATTTCTATTTTATTATTATTTCATATTAAGGTTTTACAAATTTTTAAATTTTATTATTCAAAATGTAACTGATTCTCCTATTTTCTCAAAATATTTTCTAGATATCATATTTTTTTAAAACAAGCACCAGGAACTCCAAGGATGGAGCACTTTTTTAGATTATTTTAGAAAAGTTTAAATTAAAATTAGGCAGCAGTTAATCTTGGAATGCCCCATCATCTCACCCAACCTCAATTCATACAACAATTTTGTAACTTTTGTCCCTTTCCTATGCATGAACTAAGAAAATCTTGCAACCAGAGAAGATACTAAAGAGTTTAAATATAGAGAACAGCTTTTTAACTGTAAACTTCCTTTCTCATAGAATATCAGTGCCCTCACAAGTTTAAGCACTGGTCTTTTTTTCTTTCCTAAGTTTTAGAATAAAAATTAATATTCTGATGTTTTAGTTTTCCACTTTTAACAGAATTTTGGGCATCATGGCATGCATCATGGCCAACATGCTTGTTGGGATCTTTAACCAATATAGAAAAATATAATCTTCTCTGATGTTGGTTTCAAATTTAATCTGAAAGATTAATCACTACTGATGTTGAGGTTTGAACCTAATCAAAAGATCAATTATCTTTACTTCTTAAAAGATCATAGGATGTTGTCAAATTTGAATAGAATGAATTAGATATAGATCTCATCTTAGAAGTTCCTAACAATTCTTGAAGAATTGGTGCTTCATCCTCATAAATATTACTCTTTTTAGAATAGAAGTTATTATTACTATTTTTGCAATATTTTTGGCTGCCCCCTATTAGATAAGATAATTTAAGAACAATTGTCAATCAAGAACGTTTTACTTCATTGTATAGTTAGTATAAATATATTTTAAATAAGAAATCCTCACAAGAGGGTCTTTGATGCTCTGAACATCTTCTTGGACAATTGGAATCTATCCCCCTCATCACAACAAAATTTATGGTTCTCTCTGCTAGGTCTTTTCAAATTCTAGGTGAACCTCAACAACTGTGATGAACAATAGTGACTTGGCATCAAATAACTCTATTACCATGAAATCCCTCACCTCAGTGAGTGGGCAGTTGAGCAAGTAGGAGAACCTATTGCACCACATAATTTTTACTTGCCAGCATATATGGAAGTGGAAGTCACCACCCACTTTATTAATTCAAGTTTTATTCCAAAAAAATTAGATCAGGATTAGCACAATGGATACCAATTCTAGATCAACATCATAAGAGAATTTGTGGAGGACTAAATTATTTATATTAAGAAATTAACTTCTCAAATCATGTAAAAATCAATTGTTACTCAATTTTTAAGGACTTTTGGGAGTGCTGGGTGAGCCTGGCCCCTGGGCCTCCAGGGTCCAGCAACAGTTTGTAGATTTCATAAAATAACTTTAATTCCTTTGTTGAATCAAGAGCAACTACTAGACACCAAGCTAAGATGAGTTGCTAAGGGGGAGTGAAATCACCACAGATGGTGTGCCTTTAAATGAAGATGTCACTTTATCTGTGATATAATTGGCAAATTGAAGACTTTATAGGCTTACCTGTCTCTGTACAAGGGTTGTAACCAAAAATCCTCACTATCTAAAATTATCAACTTGAGCTAATTAAACAATTTTTAGTATATAATATAAAGCTTGACTGCTGACCCAGATCTTTGCTTACAAAACTACCAAACAAATCTACCCACAAGCAAATCATCCTTATTAAACAAAACTTTATAAATTGCACCATCAAGTAGATGCCATTCAGCCACATAAATATTCCAGTGATATTAAATCCTCTAAGATTAATGTGTACATCCTGCATCTATCCATGTAGTTGACCCACTGACCCCTCTGTAAATTTCCTTTAAGTTTTCTCTAAAAATAAATATGTCCTGGGAGAAGTAAGTGTCTTATGCCTCCTGTATTTTTATTAAAGTGCTCTGAAAAATGGCTATTGATTTTTATAACACAAGCATCCATCCAACTGCCTCAGCTAAGTTGCTTATTATATTATGGTACCACACTTAATGAATTATCACAATTGAGCTGAAGCTAAGAATGCTCTCCTCAGGAGATCAGAAGAGTTCTAACCTTGATAAACAAAAAACAGGCATTCTGGGGATTGGCCATAATCATAGAAAATCTAATAAAGAGTGTAGGGCTTCCGTTTTTGAGCTCAATGGTGCTATGCCAAAGAAGCCCATCAGTTAATACTTGAGGTTGACTAAGCCATACAACAAGTATATTTTTTATTTAAATGGTGCCAAGTCACTGCTTATGTCCTGTCAGCTAGAGTATCCATTCTATGATAAGCACAACAAAATTAGACTTGTTGAAGTCAAGTACTAAAGCAAGATATAAAATAATGACTTAACTTTATTAAAGTATAGTCAGGGATTTGCATATGCCGCAATTAACTGTATAAACTCCAAAAAGAAAAGGATTAATAAAGATAATAGAGGTGGAAATCCAGAAGGGAGACCCTTGGTCAGATGATACATTCTGGATGTTATAATGCCTTTGTACCATAATTTTGATAGGGAAAATGGTTAGTTAAATACCCAAGTCAGATGAGACTGTGTCTCACTTAGGTTGATTATTTGACAGCTTATTGATTTCCACCCTTTTTGGGTTCATCTTAATTTGTAGCCTTGAGAGCCACTATAAGTAGTTGTTACCTGACCTTCAGTTGATCCATCAGATCTGTGAATCAGGAATCCATCTTGGGATATTTTAGGCTTGAATTGGCTTGTCAGAGTTTTATTAGAGTTGACTGGAGCTGAGCTGACCATAAATTTTTCTAGGTGTTTTATCAAGGTAATCAGTTTAACCCCCTTATTGGATCTCAATGTCAATTCATCTGAGGGAGTCAGATAGTCAATATTCTTCCCACCATATCTGATATCTAGATATCTGACAATGAGTTCACACAGAGATTCTGTTATGATTCTCAAACCTAAGTTGCAGTGAATTATCTCACTTTGTAAAATGCCATCACAGCTGCTTTATACGCATTACAAACCATGCCTAATATCTATTTGTACCTTAAGGTGGTTAATCTTAACCATACCTCATTACTGCACCTTAATGAAGCCATTACAGAGGTTCCACTTAAACTCCTTAAGAATGCTAGAACTTTTTATATTTTCACCCAAAGTTAGATCCCCAGTTTTAGATATGACTTTCTTATATCTCCTACCCAGAAAAAGTACAGCATTTTCTGCAATTGTACCAAAAAGAAAGTTGAAGCTGCTTCCTTTTCCCTCAAAAAATGAATAAAAAGATTGGTCAGCTTAAGGAAAGAGGCACCATCTGCTGACAAATATTTAGTGCCTCAAACTTATAATTTTATAGCTAGTGCTTCCAGCTGCTTTGTATTATCTACTCCTGTTGAAGCCAATGTGCCCAATTCTTTCAAGGCAATAAAAACCTAAATCTTACTTATTCCTATATTGGACAATTATTAATACAATCTATTACAGTCATATTTAATAGAAAAAGGCATATCTTAACTAACTAAGTTCTCAAGCACATTTTAAGCCCCAAGTTTAAACTAAATAGAAATCTCAGCTAGCCTCACTGAAAATACTTTCTGACTCTCTTTTAACTGTTATACCCAAATTAGATCTTCTGTTATACAAGTAGAAGTGATAGTCCTTAAAGTTAAAGTTCTAGCCATAGTAGACACTGGATCCCAGTCAATGTTATATCCTCCCGACTTAAAAAAAGTCAAAATGGCTTTTGATTTAATCCATAAAGCTGAATATGAAGCAGTGGGAGCTCATCCCACTAAAGCTATTAAAGATTACTAAGCTTTGCCTCTTATTTATGGAAAGTTTCTGATCACTTCTCCTGCTATAGTCTTGGAAAACAGAAATAATGAATTACCCATTAAGTCTAACTTTAGAGTGAATTTAAGTATATAAAATTTTATAAGGAACCATATCTCTATTCTGGGATATTGCATACCACTGCTTTTATTTTCTTACATCTAAAAATAAGAAAAATCCACAAAGTGTTCTTGCCTCATTGAGTATCCTAGCTCTATCTGTCAGATAAAAAACTAGATTCTAGGGCTCAAAACTAAAATTTCCTCAACTTTGTGGATGCTGAGAATGGAATATATCTTTACGCCCCCATTCCTTTATTATACCTCCAAATTCTCAAATTGTAGTGGACTCCCAAATTAAAAGTTACGATTTCCATACTCATGATCTAGAAATATATGGATAAACCAATACTTCTATTATGAAAGCTTTGACTAGTCATGGGGTCCTAGACTCTGCCATAGAAATCTATCTCTGTTTTATTGGGTAACTTAACTAATCTGACTCCTTTTTAGCCCATGACATGCCATAATCGCTTATGTCAAACCATGTCCCATTGAACATATTATGTATATAAACTGTTTCAACACTCTAAAGATTTAGGGGTTGACCCATCTGCCACAATTTCCTAGTTGTAAGTAAAAATTGGGACATCCTTACTCCCAATTGATGCCAAGATGTATAAGTATTATTAGAAAATTACAAAAATATCTTTTTCAATGGCCTGGTGATTTTAGAAAACGTCTGAAGTGATCCATCAAGTGGAATTAAAAACATCTCCCTTTTTAAAGCTAGAGCTTTTTGTAAGTTTAAAGTTGAGGAGGCCCAAGTGGCAGTGAACTAAAACAACTATTAGAGGCTAAAATAATTATACCATCTAAAAGCCCTTGAGACTCTCCTATGCTATTAACTATAAAAAATGGAGGTCATTGGGTTATAATGGATTCTTGTCATCTAATTTAAATCAATTAAAAATATAGTTACACCTTCCTCATATATATAAATCTTTACATCTAATGTCTGTATTGAAGTTTTTTTTGGCAAAGGACCTTGCCAGTGGTATCCCAACTACCCTCAAGCCTGCCAGCACATTAAGTCATTCACTTGTGTGCCTGCCTTAATCACTTTTGCTGAGCATTAACTTGCTCAATATGTTGAGGCGATGGATACCGCTGGCCTTATTAATGAAGAAAACCCCCACCTATACCCCCTAATGCCCCATGATGCTGACGCGCTAACCCCTAATTTGTCTGCAATGGTCTGCTAATGGAATTGGCCCCTTTGTAAAAATTTCCCTAAAGCTTCTTCTCCTTCTGATATGGCTTCCTAAGCTGTTAGCTAATGTGCCATGTTGGGAATTTTTTTATATGATAATCCCTTTGTTTGACTCATTTGCAAATATGGATGCGTGGAGGACCCCATTTTTATTAATTATTCACCACTAGTGCTAAAAAAGATCTTGTCAGTGGTTATTAGAAGACTAATTTATCCCCTAAAGCTTGCAAAAAATGTTCTTTTTATCTCTAATGAGTGGCTGTTCAAACCTACATTGATGCCGCAGAGGATATGCAATTATCTGCTAATTTTTCAAAAGAAAAATATTTAAGTTTTTAGTGGACTTAAACGATCCTGTGTTTTAGTCAACCTCAATGACATGTCTGTCTCATTGTGAACTTTCACTTCCCATTTAGCTCACAACTGGGGGTCTTACAGTGACTATGAAGTTTTTTAATAAAATGAAACCCTCAAATATTCCTTTTTCCAAAGTGGAATGGATTTTCTGGGCCATAATGTAAAACAAGAATGAATATCCCCAACTAATGGCAAAGTTGCAGCCATCTCTTAAAATCCACCATTTAATTACTTATGAGATGTACAGGTTTCTATATTAGTTGATATTACTTCCAATTCATTCTTCATTTTGCAGGTACATTAGACCCTTAATCTATTTGTTATAGAAGAAAAACCTTCTTCAGTGGGGAAAGGAACAGCAACAATCCTTTGATCTATTATGCTTAGCTCTCACTCACTCTCCCATTATTATAAACCACAACTTTGTCAAACCTTTTTTACTTTTCACTGATGCTAGTGATATCTCTATAGGAGCCATACTATCCCAACATGATGAAAATTTAGTGGACCACCCATTGCTTATTAAAGAAAAACACTATCTAAAGCTGAACACAATCATTTTGTAATGGAATGGGCTTGTCTGAATGTTATGACCATCAAACATTTCTGACCTTATTTATATGGAGGAAACTTTACTATAATTACTGATAATACATCTTTGCGATGGTTCCAACATATAAAAAATCCTGAAGGGCATATGGAACAATGAGCTTATGAGCTCCACATATGATTTCTCTTTAATTCATTGCCCTAGCCCAATACCATAAAACGCGGATTGTTTGTATTGATTAACTACTTTAAAACTAATTGGACTTGAGAAATTTTGATTCTATGATCACCTAAGACAACCTCAAATGTGGGAAAACGAGCCTTTTTAATAAAAAGAGTTAAAAAAAGCAAGTGAATATTATAATCTGGGATGATCAATCCTATAAGCTAGTGTCAACCTAATGGCTACCATATATCCATCCTTCCAAAGAAACTGACAATATGTTAGAAGGACACCTGAAAGTCAGCTATTGAGGAATCAAAAACCTACATTTGGCTCAAATCTCAGTGCTACTGGTAAGGGATACTATCCTCCAAACATAATATTAGAGTCTTTACTAGTATATAAAAGCTAATCTGGCCCTACTCCTCACCCTAACATCAAGTGGTCCCTCCTTCTAAACCCTTTAAATGACTAGTATCAATGTTGTAGGACCACTACCTCAAACATCTAAAGGCCATAAATTCCTCATACTAGGCGTCAATCATATCATTAAATGGATTGAGGACATATACCTTTCTTCAGCTTTGGCCAAAGCTACCACCTCATTTTTTATATAAATTGTATCATCACCCAACATGGGTGTCATAATATAATTTTTTCAGAGAATGGACAGAACTTTTTGTCATCACTGGTGCAAGATATAACTAATTTAATGAGATCCACAAAGGGTGGTTAGCTGAGCGGATAAAACTGCTTCCACACCTAGTGCAGGTTTTGAGTATGAAACCTGTACTGGATAGAAAAATTCTCAGTGTGGTATATTTGTCCCAAGGTCAACCCACCTCAAATACTTTTAATGAGATTCACATAAGTGTTTACTACCCCTTTATCATCCTAAAGACAATGAAATGGAGATTGAGTTACTGCTACTTCAATCTTAAACTTTTGAAAATGGCCTTGACTGACCCTCTATATTGGCCACACTACTTACCAAATGCAATTTTAGCTTACCATATCAGACACCACCAGATCATCAAAATACACCAATTCTAGGCTTTGTATGGAAGGAATCCCTAATAGCCCTCCAGAGTAAAATATGTGTTAAACCATGCCTCAGCTGAAACACCTGAATTTACCATGAAATCAAGCACTAATATAAGAATTCAGCTTCAGGCACTGGCCTCATATAATTTGTTTGATACCACCTGTAGATAGACAATTTGGTTAAATGACAAACATGTCCCTCTACATACTTTTCATTCAGGTGATTTAGTCATCTTTTACCATAAAGGAACAGGTGGAAAGGTCAACAAACTTGCTTCCAATTGATCAGGACCCTAAAAGGTCATCTATAAAAGGGAAATGTACTTTTAATTATATAGTTTATCTAAAAAATACAATGTTAAATTGGGTACATAATCAATCTTTATGGCCCTTTACCCCCTATACCAAGGTCTATAAGGGGGCGTTGTCAGGTCTTTGGCCAGTCTGAAAGCAATCACCACTGATGTTGGGGTTCAATCTAATCCAAAGGATTGTCCACTACCTATGTTGGTGTTTAAACCCAATCAAAATTGATAAAAACTCCACTACAAAAATATTGTAAGATGCCACAAAAACTGAGAAGACAAATTGGATATGATTTTGTCTTGGAAGTTCATAGCAATCTTCTCAAAGAATTGGTACTTCATCCCTCTAAATATCGCTCCATTGGAATAAAGTAATTATTACTGTTTTTAAAAGGTTTTGGTTGCCACTATAAATAGCATAGTTCAAAGACATCTTTTAATTAATGAGTTTCCCTTAATTTTAAATTTGGTATATTTAAGATAAAAATCCTTATGACAGGATCTTTGGGCCTTGAACACTTTCTTAGATGGTTGGATTTATTCCCTTGTACTGACAATGCTCTCACTTAAGTTGCTAATCCCTCATTAGATAGAAAGTTTTGGAGCCATAATTCTCTTAGTTACTTGGTGCCTAATGTGGTTCCATGGGAACTTCAATGTTGTTGACAAAGCAAACTTGGGCTCCCCTTCTCTCAAATAATAGGCTATTCTCATTTAAACTTTCTGCTTTAGTGCAGCGTGAACTCACCCTTGTCTCATACCAGTTTTCCAAGACCTTCTCCACGTTTGTGAGAATGTTTTTTTGGTTTTCATGTCTTATCATGTGGTTCCTATCATTTTCTGCAAGCTGATTCCTGTTGTGCACTGTTTCTTTTAAGACTGTAAATTCCTGTTTTCAGTACATGGACTCCAGTTGCCTTTAACTGTTCTTCTGGGATCAAATGGTAGAGTGCATGTATGTACTGTGGTGGAGTTTACTCCCACCACTAATGCAGCATATTGGACGTTCCATAAGATACTTACAGTTGCTTTGGGTATGTTGCCTAATAATGGGACTTCTAATCATCTTAAACAACAAAGCTTTCTTAGGTGCTATTATGTCCTTTGCTCAGCCTCCTTCTTATATATTTTTCAAAACCCTTCCTGTCCCAGAAAATTCACAGCATGCACAGAACCCACAGTTTCCCATCTGCTTCTCAGTAAAGGGTATTTTTATCTTCCATTCTGTTGAGATTCTGATATGACTGGACATCAAACCTGAAATAGCTACAGTGTATTAGAGAGAATCTGCTAACCATGATAAAAATTAAAATTATTTGAGCGCCTCAATTGAGGCGATTTTGGGTTAGGTTAGGGTTACTATTGGATCAGCTATAAATAGGGTGATAAGGCAATATTGACAATTGATAAATATTGAGTACAATCACCTCAAACTAAGGCAGTAGTAAATTGAGAATACATACTCTTCCAGAACCAATAAGATAAGATGGAACTGAATTACTAAGCGTTTGAATGGTATTGTCTGAAATTGCTGAGATATAAGTGAGATGAGATGATTGAAGGATGAGGATAGTTAATAGGTTAAAGCGAGTGAAACAGTTAGGATATACGGTATATATTAAATTAAGTAAATAAAGTGTCTTCTAGGGCAATAGCTCCATATTTTATTATATTTTTAAGTGTGACTGTGGGCTGACGGTCTTCATATCATCTATACAATTACTCAGTGGGTTTGACCCTATGCAAAATCCCTGGCATATCTCAACAATTCCGCCAAAGTTATAACAGTGGTGCTCACTACAGGGGGTTTTGCTGGCTGGTGCCAAAGTAGCTGACAGGTGGGTGAGGATTCCAGTGCTTGTTGGTGGCAGGGAGGGGCAAGCCCTGGATGCTGCACCACATGCTAAGGTTGGAAGTAGGAGAAATATCATCTGATTAAGTGGGGGAAATGTCAGAAAATTAATCAGATGGATTCCCCCAATAATTTAAGTGGATTTGGGATGAAATAGGTCAGTCCCAGTGGAATGGCTTATTGACTAAATTTCATGGTTATTAGGTGATTGATAGGTAGTTTCTCCCCAAATTGGGTTGATCAAAAACTTCAAGTTTTCCGCCAAGTTTGGAAGTTAGGATAAGTGAAACTAATTGATGGCCCTAATTAGGTTTATGGGTCACCAGCGACTATTACCTGAGGATGATCATTTGTAGTAATTTAGAATATGTTAGCAGAACCCAATGATTATGAGTTTGTGGCAGTAAGGGATGTTTCCAGCACTTTATAATCAAATCCCTTATATTAGGTTTATGGAGTACCAGCGACTTATGCCAAGGGTGCTCCAATCATATTAATTATTTGATGTTGGCAGAATCCAAATATTATGAGTTTAAGGTGGCCAAGGTTATTTCTCGCATCTCATTTATATATTTAACTATTGTCTGAATAAGGCTATTCCACAAACAATTAAAAATAATGAGTCAAAGCATATGTCAACATGAAGCCAAGATGTCCTGAGTTACCCAAGTGATCAAAGCGTTCTCTGGCACATTATAATCAATTCAAAGATCAAATCCAAATTTAACGTTTATTTATATAAATTATTTATATGGCCCACCAGCAACTCAAGGATGAGGATGAGCCAAAACAAATAGTTGGTCATTGGGAAGGACGGGGCAAGAGGGTTGACACCAGGGAAGTGAGTAAGCGCAGTGGAAGGCTGAGAGAGTGGTTGGCTGGAAGAACCAGCGATGAGCCAATAGGTCAGCGGTGGGTACAGTGGCCTTTTTTATATAGTATAAATACCTGGCGCTTCTCTTTAAATAAATATCTCCCTTTGCCTAATATACCTTTTGATTTAAGTTTAAAGTTTATTTTGTTGGTTGGGGATTAGGATGGGAAAAACCCTGAATGGCATGGGTGACATGCCAAGGGCTCAGCTGGTGCTGCTGACACCATGCCTAAGGCAAAACGGCAAGGGCTAACCAGTCTTTATAATAGTTGGCCTGCCAACTAGAAGAGCCCACAGTAAATTTTCCAACACATTTCAATTCCACCTATTGCATCATTGTGACATTGCTTTAACCCTCCTAGGAGAAATTTACCCCATATCTGGGCCTTGGAAGTCCAACCTTGTTGTAAGGTTTGATAAAAAGGAAATGGTAATGTTAGATTTTACGTGACTTCTACCCACTTTTTTACCATACTACCTCCATCTACACATTGTTTAGCAGGTTTTATTTTATTGAGAGAACTTGGCTCTTGTGTAGTAATCCATCAACTATGCTGCCAAGATGTAAGATTTAATATAGGTAAATTCTTCCATACTGAAAAACACATTTCACAAAATTCCCCTCCTTTCCAATTTTGTTTTCATGGCAAGATTTTACTATCTCTAGTTATTTTTAATTTTCTTCCCCAAAAAATAGGAAGTGGGCTACTCTTATTGCGAGTACCAAATGTTACAATTCTGGGTCCTTCAACAAATGATAAATCCCAAATGTTAACTGCACAGTTTCTATATGTGCACAATTTGAGTTGTTTAGAAGTAGTTGATATTTGATTGACAAATAGTATGATGACTATTATCTGTAGTTGAATATATAAACCCAAAATGGTCCAACGCTAGACCTGTAATTCTCCACAAAATACTGTTGATGTCAACTATAGGGACAACTTCCCAGATCTGCCTAGCTTGATCCACTCTCAGATTCAGAAAATTATAGCCTTCCTTCTCATCATGCAGAGTCTGCAGAGATTCCCATCTAAGTTCAGCTTTTCTTATAAGGATCCTCAGTACTTATCTTTATACAGCAAAAAAGTCCCCAATTTTTGTTTACAACAACAATAATAATCAAAGATGAATAGAACATAAAATAATATTGAACTCTAACTAAACGCTTTTTTATTAATGTGAATTGCTAAAGAAATTTATAAAGGGAATTTGGCGCCCAACTCCTTGGTTAGCACCTCAGCCATGAACTGACAGCCGTTGCTGTTGAACTTCCCTCCAACATCTCACCAGCAATGGTCTTCTATATCTGGGTAGGTTTTTCCATTGGACATCCTTGAGACCTAAAATGGAAAGAGCCAGAAAATGTGTTCCAAATGTTTCCCGCTCAATCACAGCAAACCAACCATATTTGGCTAACAACCTGCTTAAACAATGGGACTCTTTACCCATGATGGCAGGTCATGAACCCAATGATTGATTTGCTAGTTGCAGGCAGCATCACTCACCTTGCAACTGCTCATTAAATTCCCAAATGCTTGGTGATAAAACCCAACCAATCTCAATCGGTGCATCTGATAGTTAATCAATGATTAACTATTAAATGTCCCCATTTTGTCAGCAACTCTGAATGACAAGATATTAAGCATTCACCCATATTGATCTCTGACAGATCCAAACCTGGAGAATTACCTAAATCCCCTTAATATTATTAACTAAGAAAATAGGTCAATTGATTCTAATTCACTTGCCATAAAAAATTATCCCCCTAGAAATCCACAGGTAATCTAGGAAGCTGGAAAGGTGGGTAAAAATCCAAACAGGGATGGAGCTCAAAATAAACATATCAGAAGGTCTATATGGGAAAATTATGGGGCTTATCAGCAATTGCATCTTGAATAACTTGTATCTCCTGGATTACTGTTAACAGGGCATGGATAAGTGAAAGTATAAATAGTGAAACTACATAAGAAGTCTATGATGGTCTAAAGGCACCAAGTGGTGGCTTATTTACACTTGACTCCTATTGATGAGGTTCATTGTATTCACAATTTCAGGTCTTGGGAGGACCTCAGCCTAACTTAAAAACCTCATTTGGCATAATGACGGTGGACACATAGGAAGCTCTGAATGGGCTGTCAGAGGAACAGAAAGGTAGGGTGATGTCCCTGTTTAAAAATAACAAGGAATTTTGCATCCACTGACCATTATCTGGCATGTGCACATGGGGTCGTGCATTGGGTAGACACAGGCAATCACCCCCATTCAGTTATAGCTTATTAGGTGCTCAAAAGCTGTGGAGGAAGTTGTCTCATATGAGGTTGACCAATTGATTGCACAGGGGATGTTAGAGCCATCCAAGAGTCCATAAGCATCACTGGTGCTAATTGTTAAAAAATGATGGCACAAACTGGGTGGTCATCAACTACTGGAAGCTTAATAGCATCACAAACAAGGATTTCTATCCTTCTCATATGGACTGATGACACTTTAATTGGCTGGGAGATGCTTACTTTCTCTGCCATAGAGTTGATGTTGGGGTACTGGCTGATTGAGTTGCCAGCGGAGGAATGGGAGAAATGCGCTATTATCACCATAAAGGGGTTGTTTTAACCCATGCGTATGCCCTAAGGGTTATGTAATGCCCCAGCTATGTTCCAGCATGCTATGGACATGATCTTGGGTGACTTGAATCTGTCCTGTGTACTAGTTTACCTTGACAATATTAATGTGTTCTCTCAGACGTTCACAGAGCATCTTAATCAAAAAGAACAACTGTTCCGCCAACTTGCTGATGCTAACATCAAGATCAAGACTTGAAAGTGCCATTTTTTCAAGGATCAATTGGAATATTTATATTCGTGGTAGATTTAAAAGGGCTCAAACTGCAGCTGGCAAAGGTGAATGCTATATTTAAGATGACTCAACATCAGCAATAAGCGAGATATCCAAGTGTTTTTGTGGATGGTCAGTTACTATTGGCAGTTTATCCCTAACTTCAGCTTTATTGGGGCACTGCTCTACAAGCTATTTAAGAAAAACGCCACCTTTGACTAGACCAGACAATGCCAAGATGCTTATAATGTCTTATGGACTGCATTGGCTAGCGCGCCTATTTTACAAAACCCTATTTAAAAAGGAATCTATTTTTGTAATGAATGCTTCACTTTCCGCCGTAGGGGCAGTATTATCCCAAAAGGATGATGATGGTATAGAGCACCCTGTTGTGTTTTGTAGCTAAAGCTTAAATTGTCATGAATGTAATTACACTGTGACTGAGCGAGAGTGCTTAGTGGTAATATATGTATATAAAAAGTTCCAGGTATACCTTCATGGAGTAAAAATCAAGGTGGTAACAGATCATTCATCCTTACATTGGCTGCATAATCTTTGGGAACCTGAAGGATGGCTTGCGCAATAGGTATTGAAGCTCCAAGCATATGACTTTGAGATAGTACACTGGCCAAGGGCGAAACATCAGAAAGCGGGCTGTCTCACATGTTTACCAATGGTTGCCATCACAGAGGAATTTTCAGAAATCATGTATGAGAAGATGATCATGGGAAAATATTACAATGAGCCACCACAAGTGATCAAAGTGTTGGATGGGCTTAGACAGGATACCTTCTTGCGCAATGAGTTACTATATAAGAGAGTTGGGAAATCAACGCTGAGCTTCCCAAAACCCTCTGCCAGGCCAGAAATTATCTTGGATGCACATGGGGCAGGTCATGGAGGGTTGCGGAAAACGTTAAGTTCTTGTGACCATGCTACTATTGGGAGAGCATGCATTAGGACATGGTGGAGATAGTGGGTTGCTATCATCAGAGCCAAGTGGAGAAACCTTTCCACAAGAAAACCACCTACCAGCTAATTAAGCCCCATTTCACATAGCACACTGTTTCTCTTGATGTGGTGGGACTTTTCTGACTGGGGCAAACTGCTCCAAGTATATACTTGTAGCCATAGATTACTTGACCAGGTGGGTGGAAGCAAGAGCAATCAGTTTTTAAGGGATGTAACTGCTAATAAGTTCATTATGGAGTGCATCATACAGCGACATGGCTGTCCGCAGTTTAATCTCATGGACAACGGAACAAATTTATGTTGCATGTCTTGCCCAAGTTGAACAAACTAATGGCAATCTGCAGGGTCTTAACTACCCCATACAACCCTGAATCTAATGGGATAATTGAACGGGTTAACGGCACCTTGGTGAACAGTCTCTGTAAGCTGGTAAATGATCTTCACGCTGAATGGAGTACTCTGCTATCCGCTGCCATCTTTTCATATATTATTAGCTATCATTCATTGGCAGGGAAAAATCTCTTTCAATTATCTTATGAAAGACATCCTGCCTTTCCAGAATTGCTTTATTAAGTGTGGAGGCACTGGCGGAGTAGAGCCACAGCGCTATCTGACTAACTTAAAGGACTTAATGATAAAACTTCAAACTGAAGTGTGCTCTACTAGTTTAGCCCAAAAGATTTGAAATAAGGCTGACCAAAATAAACATAGCAGACTCCCACAGTTGATGTAAGAGATTATGTCTTGTTCCATGAACAACATGGATTTAAAGGAAGAATAAGCTTGACAACTTATGGCTGGACTGTTTGAGATAATTGAAAAGAATGGTATTTGAAAAAATTTATAGGTTTCCTGATTATCCTCAGCTAATAACCCCTATAAATATATTACTTGCACAGGTTCAGGTTTGTGCAACTCTCCACGTTGTATAATAGTAGTTGATATACTCGTTTGATAATAGTATGGCGACTATCATCCATAGTTGAATGGAAGTATTAGATTTCAGTCCAACACTCAGCCAGTATTTCCTCTCTAAACACTTATGAAGTCTTGAATAGGGATTCTTTCCCTTATACCGCTTAACTCAATATACTCTTAAATCCCTGTTTATGGTTTCTTTGGTTTGACACACAGTTGGCAGCAATCTCTGATTTGATTCAGCTTCTTCTCTGGATCTCCACTCATATCCTTACTCTTTATCTTAAAGAGTCTCCCAATTATCGCACATAGCAGTAATATCCCTGAGAAAGAATAGAACAAAATGGATTCTGATAGCGTTTACTAAGCTAATACTATAGTAAAAGTGATCTGATAATTTTTGATATGGAAAATTATGATATGGCAAATTATGATTATTTATTAGTGAATTCTAGGGAATTTATAGTGGGGAACTTGGCGCCCAACCTCATTTGGCACCTCCTCAATGTAACGGCAGCCGTTGCTGTTGAATCACTAATCCTTGTCTCAGCAGCAGTGGTCTTCCCCATCCTGGCTAAAATTCTGTCATTGGACATCCTCAAGACCTAAAATAGAAAGAGTTGGAAAATGTTTCCCTAACGTTTTCATCTAACCAAGTGAATCAACCATATTTGGAAAGTGGCCTGCTTAGGTGATGGGACTTGCTACCCATTAAGGCAGATCACAAACCAACTGATCAACTTGCTAGTTGCAGGCAGCATCACTTGCCTCATAACTTACTCCTTACATTCCCAATTGGTCAGTTATGAAACCTGACCAATACCATCAGTACACCTGATAGTTAATCAACTATCATATGCCCTATTTCGTTGGAAACTCTGCCTGACAAATCTTAAGCATTCATCTGGATTGATCCCTGATGGATCTGACCAGTAAAATAACCTAAAATCGCCTGAACATAGTTACCCCAAAATCAGGGTCAACCAATATCCAATTTACTTTGCATTAGGGAATTATCCCCTAGCAATCCCTGGTAATCTAGTCGGCTGAGAATATGGGCAAAAATCCCAACACATCCACTCTCTTGCTTAGTTTTTTAGAGAGAAAAGTATTGGGGCAGGAGAACACCGCTTTGGACACTTGGTCACTTACTTCACTTGCTCAAGCAGAGTATGATCACCAGTACTCAAAGCTGCTCAGGATGACCTTCTGCATGCGGCTCTCTTCCTCTTCCTCCTCACTACCACCTACTCAGAGCGCGGTCCCCATGACCTTCTGTCATGCTGGGCTGAATGATTTACTCATGATAATAATCTCAGGATCCGGTTTTCCCCCATCAGGCATATGACCCACTGTTATAATCAGGATTCTTAGTCTGGCATCCTCAATTTCCTGGTTTTCTCCTCATCCTTGATAGGAGACTCTTTCCATCAATGTTCATTTCATGGACCAATTAATAATGCTCCTTTATGTTCACCCTTGTTATTTTCTTCTCATAACCTCTTGGCTCTTATCATTCTTAATTATACTCTGTAGAGTTTATCCCATTAATTTTGAGATTAATTTCTCCCAAAGTGGAGCTTAATTGATTTCATAGTGCATAATGTCAACTATCATATAAGTCAAACATCCCCCCTCTCATCCAGATCATATGTTGAATTCCAAGTCGCAGTACCAACAGCTGCTCAGTAGTTTATCTGATCAAGATCTTCAGCTCCTCCAGCAGATGAGTCAATCTGCGCAACAGAACCTTTTCTATGGTCCTTCCAAGACTCATACATTCTTAGTCAAGTACAGTGGATAGTCCTTCCATGGAATTACCAGAAATGGTAACTAACCCCACTGAAACAGGTTAGCAATTGTCTCAAATGACTCACAGCCAATCCTTCCTCTATCATTGATTCAAGAGTTAGATTTTGAGACTCTTCTGGATTTGGCTCCTTTTGAAAATACTCCTAATATCATCGTTGAACCTCCTGAAGAAATGCCTTTCTCTCTCGATTTTTCCTTCCTTACCAGATCAAACTTGCTTCCAGAGTTCCTCTTCTGACTTGGTCAATATTACAAGCCAGCTGTCTTGGCCACCAAACCCACCATCAGCAACAGCGTACATTTTGAACTCCCCTATGCGAAATTAAGGGTCCAAGTCACCAAGGCTTTGTCCATAGCTCTGAATTCTTCCGATCTTGAAAAATTCTAGATTGGGATATTGCAGTCTATGCTCTTTGCTTTGCCAGCCAAGCTCTTTAAAGTTGGGCCACAAAGCTTCCAGACTCTCCCAGTTTCCATCGCTCAAACTGCTTCAGCTTCTGAGAAGCTTAAAGTCATCGCTTGCAGGATGCTGTTTGTTCCTTGCACAACTATCTCGTTTCTGGTGCAACCCATTGGTATCTTCCACTGATGGCTTTGATAGGGGGCATGATTTGGCAACCCCCGTCTAGTATCCCTTGTTCATTGCCAGTCCATATGTCCAGTGTTCTTGACAAAGCCCATCAGCAAGCGCCCAAGACCAATCTTCCAGCTCTGGTACCATATTGGGATTACTCAGGGTTATTTGTTGACTGCCTCTCAATGTGCTGTTGTTTCCCTCTCCAATACAGGGTATTGTGTTTAGCTTCTTCTGACATCTCAATTCCACTTCCCCTAGTCACTTTCTTGAAGGGATCTGCGTCTGCTCAATGAACTTGGTTTTGTGTAGGTCTAGCCCTCACTAGCGTCTGATCTCACATAAATTTTGATGGTTATTCACTACTACTGTGATCCATCCTCCCTCCCCCAAGAGGTGACATAGGTGGAATCATCCCTGAATTGAGGATAATCAATAAAAATTATAAAAATATATTGGTTTTCTACGCAGTTTTTAATAATCTCTCTTTTTTCCATATTTTTATTAATCTTTTACTTTTTTATTCTTTTAACATGGGACTTGACCTTTGTTTTAGTTCGGTGGTCCATCTTTTTATTTTAGTCCCCCAAACTGGATCCTAGGTATACTTAGACCTACCAGTTTTCTATGGTTCAGTGGTCTTACTTTTTTAAGACTTAACCATCTAGATTGGTTCAGAGGTCCTTTTTTTAACTTGACCAAATTATTAGGACATAACTAACTTAATGATTCAGCGGTCCTTTGGGAACTCTATTTTATATTTTCCATCAATCTATTGCTTTAAATACTTGGCATGGACTTGGTTTACTACCCTTCCATCCAAGAGGTTCTTGATGGAGTAGGCTTCCATTGCCGTCTTGGCAATAATCTCAAGCAGACCTGACCATAATGCATCCAACTTGTTTCTTCTCCTAAAACCATATGTATCACAATAGGCAATTCTTTCACCTATTTGTTATTTTGATAAAGCCATTCAGTTCATATTTTCCATCATTTTTGCTCATATCCTTTTCTTCAAAGTAGTATCAAATGCTTGCAATTGCATTTCAATCAGGATATTCATAAATTGGTTGGTACTGATTGGAACACATCCCCAATGTTGGTTCCACCACTGAATATAAGATTGGCGGCAACGCGGCCTTCCTCCCATATAGCAACTCAAATGGCATTTTTCTTGTCGCTGTATGATGACTGATATTGTAGGTGAATGTCACCAAACTCAGGTATGTTTCCCACATGGAAGTTCTTCCTGTGACCAGATTCCTCAGCAAAGCAGCCATCATCCCATTAACTTGTTCCATCAGTCTGTTAGTCTCTGGCTGGTAGGGTACAGACATTACTCCTTGGATCCCCATTATCTTATTTAACCACAGGATCACATGAGATGTGAAGTTTGTCCCATTGTTGCTCAGCAGGACCTGCGGGCATCCATGTTGGTATACTACTTGATACAGGATGAATTTTTCAGTACAGGTAGCGTCTAATTCCACCAGGGACTTTGTCTAGACCTATCTCATCAGATGATTGATTGCAACTATTATATACTTGACTCTCCCTGTGCTCATTGTCAGCAGTCTCATCACGTTTAGGGACACCATATGCCAAGCAAATCCAGGGCGGACCAGTCAGTATCCAGTCATATTCCTATGTGGCTTGTGCAACTGGCACTCCACACAACAAGATAGATAGTTGGCAACATCATAGTTGATTGACTCCTAGTAGTAGTACTGGCAAATATGGTTAGTTATTTTTCTCAGGCCTCCATGCCTGACAACCTTATGAGCAGCTTAAACAATAGCTGCTCTTTCTGATAGCTTTGGGAATAGTAACTGCTTACCATTAAACATCTTAAAAATTTGTCTATTCATGGTCTCATTGTTTTCCATCACTTTTTTAAGCGCACCTTGGATTTCTTGGGACGCATTCCCAATTTTGCCATTGACCATTCTCTGGAATAACTCATCCGCCTGCTGGTATGCCATCTGGATCATTGGTAACTGCAATAAACCATCCACAGTATTATGAGAAGCCCCCACTTGGTGGAAAATCTCATAATTTTAAGCCTGTAACTTCAATACCCATTGGGTCAGTCATCCTTCTGGTTCTTGCAAATTGTGAAGCCAACGCAATAAGGAGTGATCATCAACCCACTGGGCTAGGAAGTGAGATTTGCACGCCACTTCTTGGGGTCACCCTTTTTAGCTCAGGGTGCTGTTTTAGGAGTTTTTGTGCTGATTAGTTTAAAATATGATGTCATATTTCAATTTGCTATCAGCAATGCCAAGCCTAAATTATTCATTGGAGTTATAAAGTAAATCTTTATTCAAGTATGGTTCAGTGGTAAAAAATGAGATTTAAGATTACCTGTTGCCTATTGGGTTTGAGATTTTGTTAGTAGAGCAAATTGAATTCTCACAATCTAGCTTTACTATTTTCCACTCTGGGGAAGAACAACCAATTGGAGATTTTTGGAATGTCACAAAATTAAGGTAAAATTGATTCTCCAATTCTCCAATAATTATTTATTTTATAATAAATTTGACATCAAATTCCTTGAATTTTTTCTTTTTATATAAAAGGTATATAAAACTTAACCATGAATTATAACCAATTAAAACACATAATATAAGCCCCACTGATGAGCTTGCCATTAGTTATTGTTGTAATTTGATTCCATAACGCTTTTAACAGTATTAACACATATATAGCTATCATGTTATTAGGTAAGTATAACCAACTTTTAATATATAGATAGACTCAGTACTATAATATATAAATAGTTCAAAGCGTTAATTATTTTAGGGATGATACCCCCACTTAAATTGCATAAATATAATTTTAATTTAAAGGTAAGCACTTTAATAGTTTTTAGTTACTTTGGTAAATAGTTTTTAATTAGTTCAATAAAATATTTACTAGATTGTTGCTTTCATTAACTGCTTAAATTACAGAAAAATATTCACTAGATTGTTGCTTTCACTATACCCACCTAAATTGACAGAATCATAATTTCAACTCAAAGGTATACATTTTAAAGGTTTTAGTTAATTAGGAAAATATAAACTAGATTGTTGTTTTTTCTATCACCACTTAAATTGCATAAAAACTATTCACTAAAAATGTTGTTCTCACTACCACTGCTCAAATTGTAGATTTAAAATCTCACCTCAAAGGTAAGCACTTTAATAGTTTTTAGTTATATAGGTAAAGTATTTCCTAGATAGTTGGTTTAATCCCAATTAAATTGCATAATTTTAGTCTCACCACCAAGGTAAGCATAATATTTAAGTTTGAAATATAGTTTTGACATCATTTTGTGTTTAGTTTTTGATGATTTTACATATTTTTACTAATTTAGATATAGATATTTTGTTTTACTAATGTTTGATTCCAGCACAATATTCAAAATCTGAAAGGATTATTGATATCTTTTTCAAGATATGTTTTTTGATGTTTTACTTAATTTACTAATATAGTATTTAATTTTGTTGCTTTACATGGTGCTTGGCTCCAGTTTTGTTATTTTAAATCTGAAATAAATGCCATATTTTCACTTTAAGACTTTGATGGTGACAATTAATTTTGTAGTTATGTTTTGACTTACCCATCTATAATCTTCTGAAAGGGGTAAAAATATCTTTTTAAGGTGAGTTTTATATTTCCTACTTGGTAGTAACTTTAGTAATGTTGCTGGTTTTGATCTCAACATAAACTATCTGTTATCTACATTTACTAACATCCTCATGGTAAATTATACCATCTTTAAAAAATATAATATAATAATTTAGAGTTGAGGTGTGGATAGCATAGCAGGGTAGTTCCTGATCCACTCTGAGTTGGGTTTTTATTTGAAACAGGTTCAAAACCAGTGCAGGATAAAAAACTCAATGTGGTATATTTGTCCCAAGGTCAACTTTCTTTTACTTTTATAATGTTTTAGGGTTGTGATTTTGATTTTGACATCTATCTGAAATGGCTGCAAACATCTTATTATGGTGAAGTTATTTCTTGGGATTATTTTTAGTAATATTATTGATTTTGATCTCAGCATAAACTATATATTATCATCTATATCTATTATTATCTTCAAGGCAAGTTTTAATTTTTTTTATTTGATTTAATACAAGTTAGTAACTCTTTTTTAGCACTAATACAAGTTAGTAACTTTATTTTTGGTTTTATTATATTCTATCTTTGATTATCTATGTTTACTAACATCATCAAGGTATGGTTAATATTTACTTTTTGCTTAAGAAAATTCAACTTTAAAATAATTGCTCATTAACAAAAAGTGCTGAATTGGTAGCAAATTAAATTATACTGAGTTTTTTCCAGGTTTTATTAATCTACTTAACCTAACTATTATCTGTAATTTATCTAATTTAGCTATTTGTGTTGCCTTAAACTATTATGGTTTTGTTAAAGTGTTTGCTCTTTTAATGTTTACTATACAAAAACTTTTTTATAATATTTAATATACTTCAATTAAATCAGATATCCTTGGCTAAATACATTTATATTTGTATTAAAGTACTAGATTATACTGATTATGGTTGGTTTGCTTGAGTATGTAAGCTTAGTTGATTATAGAGTTTTTATTTGGAGTTATGCTACTATTTCCCTATCCACAAAGATAGTGCGAAGCTGTTATTCCAAATGGCAAATGATAGGTTTATGGTATACTACCACACTACATATGTACTTTGAAAATTAGAGTTCTGCTTTGAGGTATAATATTATTGTAAAAAAGTTAGCTCACAAGTCATGGGGGCAACAGCAAAGCTATTAGCCTGAGTGCCTCAAATAATAATTGTATATTATTTTACCATATTACTTTAAGTATTTTTAAATTAGAGTAATGGCTAGAGTTATATTTTTATAGTAATAAGTTAGATCATAGGGCATGAGGGCAACAGAAAAGCTGTTAGTCTGAGTGCCACAAATGATAGTATTTATGGTATTATACCATACTATCATGAATATTTTGAACCTTAAATTGCTGCTCAGAGTTATAATATTATAGTAAAAAGTTAGATCACAGGGCACGAGGGTAACAGCAAAGCTGTTAGTCCAAGTGGCACAAATGATAGTCTTTTCAAGGCAAATGGGGCTCAGAGTGTAGCAGTGGCACAGATACCAAAAAGAGGCACCAGCGTAGCTGGTGGCTGAATGAGGCTGTGCCAATGAGAGCTTGTCCTTCACCACTTTGAAGTGCGTTCTGTGGATGTACACCATAAACTGTTTAAAAGCATAAATGACCACAAGGCATTCTAACTCAGTTTTTATGTAATTCCTCTCAGCAGCTGAGACTGTCCAGCTCATATATGCCACTGGATGTTCGTTCCCAAGTTCATCTACTTGGCTTAATATGGCGCCAATTGCCACCAACGAAGCATCAGTTTGTATAATAAATTCTCAATCAAATTTGGATATTTCAAAATTAGAGAATCTATTAAGTACTGGCGTAACTCATCAAAGGATTTCTGTGCTTCTTCATTCCATATGAATCCTTTCTTCAGATCCTTCAACAGATAAAATAAGGGCTCAGCGACTATGGCAAAATCCTAAATAAATCTTCTATGTATGATCATTCCAAGGAACACCTGAATATTTCTGGAAACTCTTTGGCATAGCCATTCATTCTATAGCTCCAATCTTCTGGGCTTGCGGCTGCAGTCCACTAGAGTTGATCATAAATCCCAGATATTCCAACTCTTTCTTGAAGAATTGACACTTCCTCAGCTTAATCTTCAGGTTGGCCACAGACAGTCTCTTGAACACTTCCTCCAAGTGGTTTAAATGTTCAGTAAACGTCCTACTGAACGCATTGATATAGTTTAAGCACACCAGGATGCATGACAACTTCAATTCATTTATAATAGCGTCCATGGTCCTCTGGTACGTCGCAGGTGCATTGCATAGACCCTGGGGCATCCTCATCAGTTGATATAGCCCTGAATGGTAATAATCACACATTTTTATTGGTCTTCTCTTGGCAAATTGATTTGCCAATATCCTGATATCAGATTCATTGTGGAGAAATACTTCGCTTCTCAATCAATCTAGTGAATCATCAATTCTTGGCAAAGGATATGAATCCTTCTTCATAATCTTATTCAGCTTCTAGTAATTGATCATCACCCAATTAGAGCCATCTTTTTCTTCATGATAAGAATTGGACTCTCCCAGGGACTTGATGATGGAACTAGAAACCCATGCTTCACTAGTTTGCTGATTTCTTCTTCTACTACTGCTTTGGCCGCCTTTGATCATTGAATTGGTCTCATCCTGATCAGCAAATTTTCCTTGGTATCAACCTTGTGGATCACATTTTTTTGTGAGTTCCAAATCAAGTCATACTGAGTGAATACTTCTCAATATTTTTTGAACAATTTAAGCACCTCCTCTTGCTGTCCTTCCATCAGACCAGCGAGTTGCTCTTGATCAATCAATAAGTTAATACTCATGGTTACCCCAGCCAGTAATCCCATCTCATTGAGGGTCCCAAAATCGTGGAATTTCCTCAGTTTGGCAATCAGGATTAGATGAACAAACGTAATGATCTGATTATTCTTAATCTTCATCAATTTTTCACTTAAATTTGCCAGGAGAACTTGAATTTCTCCATGGCCTGGTATTATTATTTCAGGAGCCACACAAGGTCTACTCTGGACTTCTTCCAAGGACTTCTGAACTCCCCATACAGTAGCTCTGGTATCTCTAATATCAGCCCTGTGCTGACTATTATTTGTGATCCTAGCAGTATAGTTTTTGCATTCTTGATCCTCAGTGTAATTCCCCAATTTTCTAGGATTTCCATCAGCATTTTTTGTTACTTCTGGCCAACTAGTTGGTATCAAATCAGGACAATGCCATCATTGTATATAAAGTTGATGAAGTTATTTCTCCTACTCAGTGGAGCTTACCCATCCTTCTGATAGACCAATGGTAATGTCTGACCCAATATGGTCAACGTATTATCCTCAAGGTTACATTTAACTTCATAATTACTTAAAAATTCCACCCAATCAGAATGTCATAGTTTTGGTTACCCAAAACTATTGCTGGCGCAGATACCACCAAGGAACTGAATCAAAGTGGCAGAGCACTATACACTCCACATGAGATGGTGGTATTTGGCCCAGCTGTCCCATACTCTTCCTTATGTTCCAAGTCAGGTGAGTTCTCATCCTCTTCACCAACTTGGTCAAGACAATATCAATGGGCGCTCTTCTGACAACAATCGCCCTCATCCATACTTGATTCACTTGTATGTCTATATATGTACACTTGGAGTATTGTAAGATAGTATTTACTGAGTGTATAGTTGCATTATTAGCTGAATCGAGGGTGTGAATAATTTGTGCCAATAAATCATGAAATGATTCCTTAATTGTGCTGAGGGGGTTGACAGTTTTCCTCATCTAATTGAACTTCAGTCAATTCTCTGGGATTATCTGTGGCTCAAATCTTGTCTGCTATCTGTCAGGTGTATGGATGGGCAACTTCTTTGATTATCTCAGGGTTGATCCCCTTCACCCCAGATCTTGTTATTATGATCACGTCCAAATTGACCACTTGATAAAGTTGATCCTGTACATCTTCATCCACAAACAGATCACTGATGTCAATTTCCTCATGCATAATATCAGGAGGAACAGGCTTCTCTGCAGCTCTAGACTTTTCCCCATCTAGGCCATGGGCCCTTTTACTGACTCCTTTGAGGTTGCAGACTCTTTTGCTTGGACCACATTGATTTGATACGTGGGTTTCTTGCAATGTATAGCAAAATGCCCATTTCCTCCACATTGGTAATAGACTTTCTCCTTCTTATTAATCTGTTTGAAGTCTTTGGGCTTATTCCCCAGCACAGTTCTGTTGTTCATCTCCTTAGCACCCTCATTCCCCTTTATAGGATTCAAATTACATATTGGTTTTGATTTAAAACTTCTGTTTGGGGCATCAAAGATTGCTTTTAAGATTTTCAAATTGTCTACTATCTGAGAGGTAGTATTTCCATTACAAACATGGTAGAAATCATTTGGTGCAAATTGCAGTAGGGCCAAAGGGCCGCTTGTAATGCAATTCTGGAATCAAAATCATCTAGAACCTTCGCTCCAACCAGGATTTGTGATTCCTGGTAGAAACAATCAGCGAAGTTTGCTAAGGATTCATATTTATGAAATTGAATGCCTATAAACTCTTGTTTGCGCTTCAACATGCATGTCAGGCTTCCAAATTCCTTCATAATGTGTCATGAAAATGACAGAAAAAGTTTAGACTGGCCTGACAGTCATGATGCATAAGCACCAAAAAGCAAGCTAGAATGCCAGAGGCATTGCCACACGTACGCCGTTGTATGGATCTGGGCATTGGGAAACAATAAATCGTTG
The DNA here is from genome assembly GCA_022478985.1 of Massospora cicadina. Lineage (NCBI taxonomy): Eukaryota > Fungi > Entomophthoromycota > Entomophthoromycetes > Entomophthorales > Entomophthoraceae > Massospora > Massospora cicadina. Next base: position 107,471 of record JAKSZP010009346.1, on the reverse strand, counting down.
GTGAAAGGCAATAGTTAATAGTAAGCTGAGAACGAACCAAATAGTGACAGCCCCAGACACTGAAGGTCTTGCTGCAGGGGATGGCACCACAGGTATGGTTTCTACAAGGTCACTGGCTGATGGGGTTGTTTCAACTGGGGAGACAAAAGGGCGTATCCTTGCTTAAAGATGGTGGATGTAGGGCCACATGATCCCAGTATATTGTTGCCAAAAGTTCATAATGACAGGGTTGAATTGCCAGAAGTATTTAGCTCACTGAATCCAGTTTACAACGGTGGGGGCCATAGTGACCATTAGTACTGGTAGAGCCCATCCATATATGGACTGATGGGCCACCAGAGAAAAGACATCAGGAATGTGGCCAGAAGGATATCAATAAATCAAAGTTGATAGGTTTTTGAGGCAAATTTTTTATTGTAAGAAAAGGAAAGAAAATCAACTAACAATTTTCTCAGTGCGATGCAACTGATTAAAAAGTGGTCAATTGATGTGGGGACAAGCCTGGATTGAGACCCTCAATTTTGACCTAACCGGCGAATTATTTGGGAATGGGGTGGATAACTTCATTGAGAACTGACATCAAAGAATTTGGCAGCAGGCCAAGTTGCTGTCACTTTGACCTCAAATGCCTGAACTGAGGCTCAGCTATGTTTCTGACAGTTGGTGCAATGGCATTTGGTCCAATGAGCAGTGGGAATCCCCTAAGGCCACCCCACATAGGGAAGGTCCCAATTGGGTGGGAACAGGTTTGGGATGCCCAACCTGCCCATGCCCGGTCGCTGGGCTGTTTGTTTGGTCAAAAGTGTTGCATTGACCGCAACACCCAATTTGCTGGAAGGGAGCTTTAGACCCTCATCAATGGTGTCTGATGCTACTACCTGCACGTTGGGGATCATCCTCAACAATTTTGGGAGGGGGTTAAATATTTAAGATTATGGTGTTGGCTGAATTAAAACTGCCAGCGATTCTGGCTGATAAATCAGTCTTTGTCTCTTTTGAACTATATAGGATCCAATCATTGGGCTTGTTTCCACTTGATTTTGGACCAGTCAATTTCATTTTGGCGATCTCAGTGCAGATTTCCCTTATTAGACATACTAGTTCTGCTAAGGTGAGTGTGGGCACCAGGGGAGGAATCCAAAGCAGAAGAGCTGTTAACCAGCGTTTGTCCATCTTGTGGGTGAGGTCACCCTGAGTAACGAGGGGTACAGCCACCCTCTTCAATACCTTCTTACTTGGGAATGGGAAAAGAGCCCAATCAATGCACAAGAGACATTCCACGGGACTTACATAATGGCTGCTTTGGCCTCTGCATATGACCAGCTGTCCCCCTCCAGGTGGAGCAACATTAGATTTTGACAATTGGTATCTAGGCAATTCATCACTATCAAAGCCTTTTGACAATAACCATATCCATACATTATCATATCAAATAATCAGAAAAATGTTGGGGCGTTATCCTGATGGAAAGTCAGCAATTTCAGTGTCACTTTGGTTCCTCCAAGGTACTCTCTAGCCACCTCTCTAAGTTTGGCTACTTGGCTCACTTGGGGAGTGATTTTTGGCATCATCTCTGAAATATTGGCAAAAGTGGGCGGCATGTTTCTTGGGGTATTTGACTTCCCAAATATTGTACAAGGAGTTCTTTCATCAGCATCAGTTGCCACATATAGCTCACATCTACATTTGTGAGTCTTTAACTCCTTGACCTGTTTAATCAGCTGCATGATATCAGTGATGAATGCTCTTAAATGAACACTATCTGATTCATGCTCCATTTTCAGAAACTAAGAATTCTCAAATTAAGTCCCCTTCTTTCTTCTTTAATGACATTACTTTTCCAAGTAACTCATTCTCAAAACTCGTGACATTATTGACCCCTTCCTCCATCTGGCGATTCCTTCTTCCAAGGCTGCAAATTCTCAATGATCCGCTGAGTTCAGGGTGTTCTGATTAAAGGCTGCCAACTCCATCCATAATTTCTTATCTCATCTTTATATGACATTTTTCTAAATTCTTATACTCAACTACACCCCTGTAGTGAGCACCACTTCATAAAAATTTATAGGCTTTGGTTATTTCCAACAAATAACCCCTATAAACTTATTACTTTTACAGGTTTGGGTTTTGTGCAATTTTCTGTGTTGTATAATAGTTGATATAATCAGTTGATAATAGTATGGTGACTATCTGTAGTAGAATGGAAGTATTAGATTTTGGTTTAACGCTCAGTCAGTATTTCCTCTCAAAATACTTATGATGTCTTTGATAGGGATTCATTCCCTTGTACCACCTAACTTGATCTACTCTTAGATCCCTGTTTATGGTTTCTATGGTTTGACACACAATCAGCAATCCCTGATTTGATTCAGCTTCTTCTCTGGATCCCCACTCATATCCTTACTCTTTATCTTAAAGAGTCTCCCAATTATCGCACACAGCAGTAAAATCCCTTAGAAAGAATATAACAAATGGATTCTGATAAAGTTTACTAAGCTAATACTCTAGTAAGATTGATCTGATAATTTTGATATGGTAATTTTTATCTGCCAAATTATGATTATTTATGAGTGAATTCCAGGGAATTTATAGTGGGGAACTTGGCGCCCAACCTCATTTGGCACCTCCTCAATGAAACGGCAGCTGTTGCTGTTGAATCACTCATCCTTGTCTCAGCAGTGATGGTCTTCTCCATACTGGCTAGGATTCCATCATTGGAAATCCTTTTGACCTAAAATGGAAAGAGTTATAAAATGTGTCCCTAATGTTTTCCTCTCAATCCAAGCGAACCAACCATAGTTGGCAAGTGACCTGCTTAGGTGATGGGACTTGCTACCCATTAAGGCAGATCACAAACCAACTGATCAACTTGCTAGTTTCTGGCAGCATCACTTACCTCACAACTTACTCCTTGAATTACCAATCAGTTGGTTATAAAACCTGACCAATCCCAATTGGTATACCTGATAGTTAATCAACTATTAGATGCCCCTATTTTGTTAACAACTCTGCCTGATGAGATCTTAAGCATTCATCCAGATCTATCCCTGACAGATCCAACCAGGAAAATAACCTAACATCCCCCAAACATAGTTACCCCAAATTCAGGTCAAATGATATAATTTACTTCACATTAGGGAATTATCCCCTAGTGATCCCTGGTCATCTAGCCAGCTGGGAATATGGGCAAAAATCCCAACAGTATCAATGCCTACACCATTAAAGAACTCTCTGGTGGTCAGATTATCAATCAATTACATGCAAAGTTCCTTTGGCCATATAAGCAATATGAGATTTATCATCCAGTCAAGGGGGGGGTAATGTTGAGAAATTGATATGACTGGACAATAAGCCATATATCTGGCAGATTGTATCTTATGAGTCAAGGTGAGCCTCAAAATTTTGGCAGTGGTTCATTGATGTGAAATGAATCAATTGAAGCAATAATGTTTTGGCAAATAGTGTGAATTCTGCCAGTGCCTCAATGATAAGGCAAACTCCCTGAAATTGTATTGAATACAAATTAACCATGTTAAAATCTTGGGCTTTGTTGGCTCGCTTTTAGCCCTGGATTTCAACTGCACAGATTCGTGGATCCTTGCGTTGATTATTTGAATGAAAACTGAGTAACTGGGGCAATAATAGTATGAAGACTATTATTATGGTTGATTCCCCAAAAGCCATGTTGAGAGTATTGTCCAACGCTAGACAGGTGCTTCTTTGTCTTGAAGATGTTCTTGTACTGGTAGGGAACACTTTCCCTATTCCCTTCTTGCAGAGCCAAGCGGAGATTTTGATATAGCCAACCTAAGGATATCTGATCCTTGCACTCTTCTCTTAAGAGTAATGTTAAAACAACCAATGTTTAAACAACTAAGTTAATATCAGTTTGAATCTGCTTTTATTAGGGAATAATTTGGGGTTTTATAGTAGGAATCAGCACACAACTTTTCAGCTGTCCGCTGAGAATATTTGTGCTCCTATACTGGTTTGACCCTCAGTGTTAGGCACCAAATCTCGTTCAGGTACCATTGCCTTGGGTTTCTTAGGCAGCGTAATCCTCTGGGTGTTCAGCGGACCAAACAATTGGTATTAGGTACTTGAAAACCAATTGTTTTGGCTGATGACAATTCTACTCTTCCTCCAGCGTTTGAACGTTTTGGTAGTTTCTGATGACTCCAATCTGTTCCACTCTGAACGATTCCCTATAATTTGACTATTGGGTGTTATCCCAATATCAAATTATTGCTTAATTTCATCAGGGATGATGCCAACAAAATTATCTGTCAGCAGCCTCAAATATCATTGGGGATGATGCCTGACAATAATTCATTAGTTGGCGACCTCTAATATCATTGAGGATGCCACCTGACAATATTCTCATCAATTGGCCACTATTGCCAATCCTATACAATTATAACTTAATCGTCAAATCTTATATTTGGTCAAAGGGTTGGATTATGTGGTCATCTGCAATTCTGACACATCCCCTTTCTTGACCAGATATCCAATGGAAGATAGAACCCTCAGGAATGGAAGCCGCCTCAGCTGGAGCTCATATTTGGTTTGTCATATCTCTATGTCCTCAGCGTAGTGCAGGTCTGTCACACTCAACGCCCATATGCTCTGCTCAGTTTGATGACTTTGTATCCTTGGTTGCTACCCATTGCCACCTCTTCTCAAGCGCAGTTCCTGCAACATCATGCTGCACCAGTCCCATCTTTGCATCAGTTGCAAGAGATCAACTGGTCCACCTGTACAAACCCCAGGATGGGTCTCGTTGGCACTTTGCCACCTGTACAAACCCCAGGATGGGTCTCGTTGGCACTCTTGCCACCTGTACAAACCCCAGGACAGGTTCTGCTGGCACTCTTGCCACCTGTACCAACCCCAGGATGGGTCTCAACATCTTCATTGATAGGGACTATTCCAGCGGATCTAGTTTCAGCCCTTCCTGATCCTGCCAACGCTTGGGACTCATGCCCGCTACTATTCCTTCCTCCACGCTCAGTAGGTGGGAATATCACTAGATGCATTACTGTTTGAATTAAATTGTTTTTTAATATTTTTTACTTTTTTTGTATTTTTATGCATCTTTTTATCTTTTTGTCTTTTTTTTTTTTATTATTTTTTTTTATTATTATTTTTATTTTTCTTTAAGTCCAATACTTTAAGTATTTTGCATGGACTCTATTGACTATGTGACCATCCTCAGTATTCTTGATTGTATAGGCATCATTTGCCAACTTGGCAATAATTTTGAATGGTCCCATCCATAGGGCGTCCAACTTATTTTTTCTCCTGAACCCATGGGTATTGCAATAGGCTACCCTATTGCCCACATGGTATTCTTTCAACGTAAGTCAATTCTGGTCATCCATTTTCTTTGCATTGATTCTTTTTCTCATTGTCATCTCAAATGCCCAAGATTGTAATTCAATCAGGATATTGGCCAGTTGGGATAGATAATGTTTGGCACTCATCCCCAAAGATGGCTCTACTGCTGAATACAATATTGGTGGTAATGCAGCTTTCCACCCATATAACAGTTTGAATGGCGTTTTCTTGGTCACCAAATGGTAACTGATATTATAAGCAAAGTGACCAAACTCAGATATGCTCCCCACACAGAAGTTTTCCCCACAACCAATTTTTGTAAGGTTGAGGCTAGAGTTGCATTCACTCTTTCCACCATTCCATTCATTTCTGGATGATAGGGGACAGATACAACACCATGGATTCCCATTAATTTGTTAAGCCTGGGAATCACATGTGAAGTAAAGTTGGTTCCATTGTCACTGAGAATAACTTGAGGGCAACTGTGCCAATAGATCACTTGGTCAAGTATAAACTTCGCCATACTTATTGCATCTACTTTGCTGAGGGCTTTCATTTCAACCCATCAGGTTAAGTGATCTATTGTGACGATTATATACTTCACTCCTCCGGTGCTGATACTTAATGGTCCCATAACATCTATGGACACCATGTGCCATGCAAAACCAGGGCGTACTAGCCAGTACCCTACAATGTTCTTGTGCGGCTTGTGCAGCTGACATTCCACACAACAGGCTAGGTAATCTGCCACATTGTAGTTGATCAATTCCCAGTAATAATACTGGCAAATATGATCCACTGTTTTCCTTAGGCCACCATGGCCAATGACCTTGTGAGCAGCTCAAATGATTTCCGCTCATTCCAATGGTTTAGGAAAAAAACCCATTTTCCTTCAATCATTTTGTATAATTGATTGTCCTTAAATTTGGTATTTTCCATGGCTTTTCATAATGCATTCCAAATTTCTTGGGGTTCATCCCCAATATCTCCTTTGATCATCCGCTGGAATAGTGCATCAGCCTGATGATAGATCACATGAACAACTGGCAATTGAGACAATCCGTCAGCATTCTGATGTACCACTCCAGCCCAATGGATAATTTTGAAATTGTAGGCTTGCAGCTTTAAAGCCCATCAGGCCAACCGGCCTTCTGGTTCCTTCAGGTTATGAAGCCAGCGCAGGGACAAGTGGTCAGTTATGACTTTAAAGTGCATTCCATGTATGTAGACTCAGAATTGTTTACAGGCATGGATGACCACCAGACACTCTCACTCCATCACAGTATAGTTTCTTTCTGCTGGTGACAGTGTTCTGCTCATGTAGGCTACTGGATGTTCATCCCCATTGTCATCTAATTGACTTAGAATGGCTCCAATCGCTGTTAATGAGGCATCCACTTGGATTATGAATTCCCAACTAAAATTTGGATATTTCAACACTGGGCTGCTCATGAGATATTTTTGGAGCTTATCAAATGACTTCTGGGCCTCTTTGTTCCACACAAATCCCTTTTTTGGATCCTTGAGTAGGTGAAATAGAGGTTTGGCAATTCCAGCAAAGTCTTTGATGAATCAGGCAATAGTACCCAACCATTCCCAAAAAGACTTGAATATCCCAAACACTTTTCAGGATTGACATCCACTCAATAGCTTCTATTTTCATGGGTTGCAGTTGTAATCCATTAGAGTTTATAACAAACCCTAAGTATTCAAGTTCTTTTTTGAAAAAGTGGCATTTTCTCAGCTTAATTTTTAGATTTGCCGCTGCCAACCGCTTGAAAACTTCCTCCAGATGCTCCAAATGATTGGAGAAGGTCCTACTGAAGACGTTGATATCATCTAAGTATACTAGCACGCAGGATAGCTTCAGGTCACTAAGTATTGAATCCATAGCATGCTGAAAAGTTGCCAGCGCATTGCATAATCCTTGGGGCATTCTGGTCAGCTGGTATAGTCCTTGTGCGGTAATTATTGCACATTTTTCCTGATCTTCTTTTGGCAAATTGATTTGCCAATAGCCCAAAATCAGGTCCATAGCCAAAAAGTATTTTGCCTCCCCCAGGCAATCAAGCACATCATCAATTTGGGGCAGCAGATAGGAGTCTTTTTTAGTGATCTTGTTTAGTTGGCAATAGTTGATCACTACTCAATTTGATCCATCCTTCTTTTTTACCAACAGGATTGGACTCGCCCATGGGCTCAATGATGGAACAAGTAACCCATGTTCCACTAACTTGCTTATTTCATTGCTGACCTCCGCTTCCACTGCTCTTGACCTACAAACAGGTCTCATTCATATTGGCAGACATTCCCCAGTATCAACTTTGTGGAGTACATTTTTTGCACATCCTAAGTCATGATCATTCTGAGTGAATATCATTCAATATTTTTCAAATAATCAGAGCACATCCTCCTGCTGATTTGTAGTCAGATTGGCTAGCTGCTCACAATCCACTAATATGTTGACACTTTTGGTAACTCCCACCAGCAATCCCATTTCAGAAAATGATCCAAATTCATGAAAAGCATATAGTTCTGCCATTGGGAGCAAGTGCAGAAATGCAATGGTCTGATTTTTTTTCAATTTTCATCAGCTTCTCTCCCAGATTGGCTACTAATACTCATATCTCTTCATGACCTGGCATTAAGATCCCTGGCGCAACCCACAGTTTGATCCTTGATTTTTCCCAGGGATTGATGATTTCTCCATATAGCTGTTCTGGAAGTTCCACCATTAACCCGGTGTTAACTATGATTTGAGCCCCAGCAGAATAGTGTTTGCTGCATTCACCCTTAGAGGTATTCCCCAATTCTCCATAATTTCTGTCAGCATTGGTTTCTGTTTCCATCTGACTAGTTTATAGTGAATGGGTATAATACCATCACTATAAATTAAATTGACAAAATTATTCTTCTTTGTCAGCGGAGTTTCTCCTTTCCACTGGTAAACCAAAGGCAACGTCTGCCCCAATATCATCAGGGTGTTTTCTTCAAAATCACATTTCACCCCATACTTCCTCAAGAACTCTGTCCCAATAAGTATGTCATAGTTTGGATTGGCCAGCACTATAGTGGGAGCTGACACCATCAGCAATCCAAACTGAAGTGGTAGCACACTGTAGGCTCCACATGAGATGGTAACATCTGGTCCAGCCATTCCATACTCTTTTTGGTGCTCCAAATCTGGTGAGATTTTCATATGTTTCACTAATTTGGTGGAAATGATGTTGATTGGCGCTCCACTATCAATTATGGCTCAGACTCTTATCCTATTGACTAGAATATTGACATAGGTACACTCTGAGTACTGTAATAAAGTATTTACTGAATGGATAGTGGCCTTATTCACCAAATCAAGTGTGTGGATTATTTGAGCGGATAAATTGGGGAATGACTCCTTGATCACGCTGATAGGTAAAGAAACGTTAGCCTCATCCAACTTCATTTTGACTAAGTCTTCAGGGCTCTCAGCAGATCTAACTTTCTCTGCTAGCTGTCATATGTAGGGCTGAGTGACCTCACTAACAATTTTGGGATCAATCCCCTTTGCTTTGGCTCAAGTTATAGCGTTAACATCCAAGTTAATTCCCTGATGGAGTGGATCTGGCGAGTCATCATCCACAAATAGATCAGAGATATTGATTTCCTCTCTCATTATGTCAGGTGGGACAGGTTTATCAGCAGTACTAGATCGTCCCTGATCTAGACTGCTGGTCCTTTTCCCAAATCTGAACCAGTCTCTTGAGGTTGAATGAGATTAATCTGATCCTTTGGCTTTCTTTCCCAACACTGGGCAATTACATGGCCCAACTTCCCACATTGGAAACAGCAGTTTGTCAATTTGTCCACTCATTTTGAACTTCAGGTTTACTTCCTGACACAACTCAACCCTCAGATTCTTTAGATGGCTTGGTGAATTTGACAATATTTTGGGCCTTCATTTGAATTACTTTAAAAGTACAATTGGGAGCATCAAACGTGGCTCCAAGCATCTTCAGATGGTCTACCATCTGAGAGGTTGTTGTTTCAGTCACTAGCGCTGCCACCATAATCTGATGCAAGTCTCAGTAGGGCCAAAGTGCCAACTGCATGGCTATGCAGGCATCAAAGTCACTTAACACATTTGCTCCTGCCAAGATCTGAGCTTCTTGGTAAAAATGGTTGGCGAAACTAGCCAGAGTCTCATCTTTGAGGAATTGGATACCCATGAACTCTTGTTTACAATTCGCCATCCAAGTAGGGCTTCTGAACTCCAACATAATGGCAGCTTTGGCTTCTGCATATGACCAATTGTCCCATTGAGGTGAGGAAGCACCAGATTTTGGCAGTCTGTGCTAAGGCAGTTCATTACAGTCACTGCTTTTTGTTGGTCTGCATAGCCAAACATGGTCATCTCAAATAAGCGGAAAAACGCCAGGGCATTATCCTGGTGAAAGGTGGGCAATTTTGGCATATTTTAAAATTCCTCAGTTGCTCCGCTAATAGGAGATCCTGACCCAGCTACTCAAGAAGCCATAGGAGTGACTTTGGAAGTCATTTCTGACACACCAGAAAATGGTTTAGGCATGTTTTGGGGTGGAGAGGTCTTATTGATTGGCATTTCACATGCCTTTGCTTTGTCATCATTTGCCTCAAATTGTTTGCAATCACATTGGTGTTTCTCCAACTCCTCTATATGCTTGGTCATTTTTGCCATCTCCTCATGAAACTGTCAGATGCGTTCTCAATCCACTTCCCAATTGGTTTTCTGAAATAAAATTTCCTTGATGAGTTCTGCCCTCTTTCCGCTTCAAAGGGGCAACTTTTCTGCATAGGTCATTATTAACTATTCCTAATTGTTTGAGCGTCTCCTCCGCCTTGATCATACACTCCTCTAATGTACTAACATTGGCTTGAGATGCCAATCTGAGTACATTTTCATTGATGGCCTGTAGTTCCACCAAGAGCTTCCAAAGCTCTTCCTTAAAAGACATCGTTATTTTAAATTGGCTTTTGACAACTCAACTACCCCCTGTAGTGAGCACCAATGTTAAAATCTTAGGCTTTGTTGGCTCTCTTTTAGCCCTGGATTTCAACTGCACAGATTTGTGGATCCTTGCGGTGATTATTTGTCTGAAATTGAGTAACTGGGGCAATAATAGTAGGAAGACTTTTATTAGAGTTAAATCCACAAAAGCCACATTGAGAGTATTGTCCAACGCTAGAAAGGTGCTTCTTTGTCTTGAAGATGTTCTTTTACTGGTAGGGAACACTTTCCCTATTCCCTTCTCGCAGAGCCAAGCGGAGATTTTGATATAATCAACCTAAGGATATCTGATCCTTGCACTCTTCTCTTAAGAGTAATGTTAAAAAAACCAATGTTTAAACAACTAAGTTAATATCAATTTGAATCTTCTTTTATTAGGGAATAATTTGGGGTTTTTATAGTAGGAATTGACACACACTTTTCAGCTTTCCGCTGAGAATATTTGTGCTCCTATACTGGATTGACCCTTAGTGTTAGGCACTAAATCTCGTCAGGTACCATTTCCTTGGGTTTATTAAGCAGCGCAATCCTCAGGTGTTCAGCAGACCAAACAATTGGTATTAGGTACTTGAAGCCAATTGTTTTGGCTGATGACGATTATACTCTTCCTCCAGCATTCAAACATTTTGGTATTTTCTAATAACTCCAATCCATTTCACTCTGAACAATTCCCTATAATTTGACTACTGGGTGTTATCCCAATATTGAGTTATTGCTTAAACTATTTGGGGATGATGCCCAGCAAAATTATCTGTCAGCGGCCTCTAATATCATTGGTGATGATGCTCAACAATAATTCATTATTCATCAACCTCTAGTATCTTTGGAGATGCCACCCGACAATATTCTCATCAATTGGCCTCTATTGCTTATCCTATACAATTAGAACTTAATCGTCAAATCTTATATTTGGTCAAAGGATTTGATTATGTGGTCATCTGCAATTCTGACAGAGGGTAAGGTTTTTGATTAGGAAGAAAGGGGAAAGTTAGCAGAGGTAGTCTGCTATTTGTACATATAATAAAGTAGTGCCCATTGGAGCAATAGCTTCATAATTTTATACCTTGTTATTATTTACCAAGAATTGATAATCTTCATATTGTCCGTCTATTACTCAATGGTGTCAAACCTGTGCAACCAACTTATCAGATTTACTTAATACTGCCAAAAGTTAACAGCTTGTGTAGTAATTTTTAGTAATTATCTCTGGATCATTATCTGTAGCTTTTGTACATAAGAAGGATAAGTTACAGTATTTAATACTATAGAGGTCTATTGTTTACAATATTTTTGACCCACACATTATCTTATAATGTTTCATTTGTATAAAACATTTTCATACCCATTTTCTCAAGATTTACTTTGATTTAATGTATAATTAGTACATGGTTAAAGAGGTCCAGGAATGTCTTACAGCTTAATTCAGTCACTGGGGCATATACCAGTTTTAAGTTATAGTATCCTATAATTAATAACCTATAAATAAGTAAATTTACGCTTTTTCTGATAGTCCCTTTTTAAGAAGATGAACTATCTTATATTTTTTTAATACAAGGGATTGTCAACTTGTCTTAGACTCATTATAATTGTTTTCTCAATACCTTTAAAGACTAATTAAACTAATCCTTTGGTGTAATGATTTCCAGTGCCTTTTATTTCTGTCTTCTGAGATTTCTCTTACCTTACATTTCCAAGCTGTTTGTATGTTAATCTAGGTAGGCTCTTATGCAGAGAAATCCCTCAACTACACAGCCAAAATGGCAGATTTCACTACATGTAAGTTTTCCCATGCCACTAATTTTCCCAAATTTAACCATTGCCCATATCCCATATCCCTTATTATCTTATTCACAATAAAATTTATGAATTTTGCTGTATTTTGAATTTTTCCATATTTTAATTCCAGAGCTCTCTTTTTTCAATGAATTAGAAATTTTTTAGTTAATCTTTTTTCTTGTTGATCAAACAATGGGCCGCCACAGATGGAGCATGGCTAAGTTTTATTCTTTCATAAATTTGTGTTTTAATTAAGGAGCATCTATTTATGGCATGCTCCTCACCTCTCCAACCTTAACCAATGTTAAAAATTTCGTGATCCAACCCTTTCCTCTATTATTATAAATCCAGGAACCTGCAACAAAAGAAGAGGATGTAGCACCAAATAACAGCTTAGTAATCCCCAAAGTTCATCCACTTTATCTAGGCCAGTGACCTCACTTGTGAGGTCACTGGCCTAATTTTGCTTTCTTTATTTCCCTGTCCTTATAAAAACTTTGCTATTTCATTAGTATTGTGTTTAACATTATAATAAGAATTCTTGAACATATGATGCACATTGTGACCTACATGCTCCCATTGAATATGGCTGCCCACTTTTTGGATAGGGGGTTTCAAAGCCATCAAACTTCTTCTTTCTTGTTGCCTTGGGTGGTTTCATGGGAACTGCAAGGTAGTAACCAAAGCGAACTTGGTCTCCCCTTTTTCTCAAAAATATACTTAAATAGAATTTGTACTTTGACTTTTTAACTTTAATGTTTAAACTATTGTTTCTAATAAATAGGCGCGGCCTAGAATTATGCACTTTAGGAAAGTGAAGGCAATAAGCAGGATAGAAAACTAATTTATTATTCAAGGTGGGTCAACCTTTGGACAGATATACCACACTGAGAATGTTTTATAGCCAGTACAGGTTACAAACTCAAAGCCTGCATTAGGAGTGGAAGCAGTTTTACCTTCTCAGCTAAACACCCTTTGATAGAAAACTAATATAGCTTAGTAAAAGTAAATTATGTTTTATGCTGCATATTTTGGCTATTTGCCTCAATGTGATTCAGCTTCTGGGAATTATGATGATGGAAATCACTTAAAATTAATTATGAACTGCATCAAATTTGAAAATGTGTGTGGTCTCTGATGATGATAAAATGTGCATTACTTAGCTGATATAGTCCTCATATAACCTACATTAGATTTTTCATGGACAAAGTTAAAGCATATGAAGCTCTGTGAGGACTGGCTTGCTGTAGTGCAATTATTCTGGACAACTATTTGCATTTAAATGTACTACAGTGTAAAAATTAGATAAATTAGCTTGCATTTTTTTTATCTTCAAATCTTAACTTTTTTCAGGAAACTGTTATTCCAGTATGGAGATTGTCTTGGTGCTTTAGATTTGTGTCATGGAAATTAGCTGCAGGAGGTCTTTTCCATTAAGTGACATGGAATAAAGATGTTGATGACAAAGCATTTAAGGTTGAAAAGAGATAATGTCTGAGACAATCATTTATCTTCCAATAATGCTTGTGACATAAAATCATAAAGAATAAGGTCTAGAAGAAGAGGGGAATAAGCAACCAACATTTTAGAAGGTTTAAAAAACTTTTTTAAAAACTCATGATCTGATGGTGAGGTTATAGAGGCAGCCAAAACAGTAAGAGGATCAAATTCTACTGTTTTTACATTATCAGGTGAGCTCCAGATCTTGGTGTAGAACCATCTGTTAGGCTCAGACATTCTAGTAGTTTTATTATAAAAAATTATGTGATTTTAAAGTAGTGTATCATACAAAACCTACAATTCTTAAATATTATAGTATACTTGAAATGTGTAGATAAGAATTTAAAGTTAACTAATTTTAAGGTGAGGATTTGGGTGGGTGGATTGGTCCCATAAATTAATCTTAGCTTTAAATTCTTTGCTAAGCAGCCCAATCTCATATCAACAGATTTTGCCCATGTCTCCACCCTTGTATTTTTTTATTGAAGTTTAGCTTAATTTGGGTATTTTTCAATTATAGGATATTTTGTAGGGATATCTCAGCTGGAAAGGCCTTTACCCATTCCTTGTCTATCCCCTGAGAGAGGTCATTGATAGTTTTCAAGTAGTTTTTGCCCTTTCTTTAGGTAGGTACTCAGATCTCCTTTTAAGACGCTCTATACCCAGAAATATGGTACCAGCAGTGACAATTTGTGAAAGACGCTCTTTTTCTTCTCAGACTAGTTGAGTAATATTGTACTTAAAGATTTTGTGACCAGTGAGCCAATAAGATTGCAAAATGAGCACTTCTTGTTAATGTTAGACCATTTATATATGCAGAAAATTGGTTTGAAATACTTGCTAGTGTTCTAATTAATTATTAGTTGAATAGGGGATTTATATAGCTCTATATTGCTTTTTATAGTTTGCCGATTGCGCTATCTTCCAAAATTTCATAGTAGGACCTTCCAATGCCTGACCTATTCTTATAGCATTATTTGGCGCATTTGTGTTTTATACGTTATAAGATCTTTTTCTTATACCATGACGCTTTTTGGTACAACAAACTCAGGTTTAGGTATAGACTTAGTTTTGGTATTATAGATAGAATTGGCTTTAGAAAGCGACGTCCTCAGGTCCAAAAAGATCTGTTTGAGAACATAGGTAGATTTAAGTTTATAGACCACTATAAATTTTTGTTGTCTTCTGTATCTTAGTAGCTCATCCCTTAATTTTTTATACAAACATGAGATTTTATAAGAATCAAATATTGTACATTTGTGATACCTTAGTACCATATGTGTTACCAAGAGAGTATTTTTTACTTACAGACTTAAGTTTTTTTTTTTTTAGTACTAGATGGTCCCAACAGACTTAAGTTTTACCAAGAGTATAATAAAAGTTTTAAGCATTTAATTTTTATTGCAAAATCTATGATTTTACTGTGTGATTCTTTATTTTTATGATATTATATTATGTGAAAAAATAATCAGAGTATTTTAGAGATTATAATATACATGATTTCTCTACTTTTAAAAAATCTTTTGTAAGTTTGTGATATTTTTTTACTTTTATAAATTTGTGTTTGTCAATGCATAATTTTTTTCTAGATGATAGCATATAACTCTTTTAGTAATATCATTTTATGATACTTCCTTGATAGAAACATTTTATAGGAAAATTATCTAGTAGATAGTTTAATCAAAAATTGAATTGTTCATAATTTATATTAAATATTTCTTATTAAACACTTTAACCTTACACATTATTAATAGATTGTATAAAGTTTATCTAGACTTGCTATCACTCATCTAGGGATTTCCATAGGCCTTACTTAGACTTTTTCCTGACCAATATATTTAAAAGTGATAGAGCAGCTGTATATGCAACATCTATAAATTTTTTAATGACTCATGATTTTTATAGATACATTACTTATGTGATGGCCATTATATACATATTTGTAATCCAGAATAATTATGAGATGTATTTAATAAACCTAGGTGCTGTTGAAGCAACCTTGCCTCAAGCAGTTCTAGCTTAAAGTTTTGAAGTTCAACTATCATATTATGAGCCAGATATTTTATGAACTGGGTCTAAAAGGATTATTATGTATGGCTGTTAAAGTATATACCAAGACCTTTGACCCACGCACAACCAACTAATCAGTATAGTTCTATGGTATAGATTACTTAAAATACACAAATATTACATAATCTGCTACCTCACTCCTTCACTTTACAGTAAATCATATCCATTAATTAGGCACAGACATAAAATCATGACTCTAACTTAACTTAAGAGTTTTCTCTGAGATTATATTTAGTTATTTAAACCTCTTAAAACCTTTATTGTGGCATGCAACTCTATAGAAGTTGCAATGTTTTGGTACGCCTATTGAAACATTGACTGCAAATGGTGTTATATTGTACTCTAAAATTTATATAAATACTGTAAATTTGTAAAATTTCTTAGTAATCTTATTACATTTGTTGTTTCTATGATTATGTAGTATTTATAGGAAAAAAGCCTACTCATCATAATTTAACTTTCCTATCATTATTGACTAAACAGAAGCTTTTATAGTCTCTTACTGTTAAACTTTGCATTAGTAAAAAATTACTATCTTCAATCTTTAAAAACATAATTATAGTAAATGTAATGGCTACATGACATAGTTAAGGGCACCAACTGTAAAGACAAGGCTGGACGTCAGGAATCCAAAAATGCCAAGCTGTAAGACTACTGACTTAAAACATACATTAGACCAAAGCTGGGTGCAGGCAAGATATTCCTAGGTCAGTCCAGGGGATGTGCGTGATGTCTGACCCTGCATTACAGCAAGGGCGTTAAAATTCACCAGCTATCATATCAATGATGACATTTCAATTCAGTTGCTCAGAGATTAAGTTTTAAAGCCTGTTCAATTTTCATATTGTCAAATTGGGATGGCTTTACCTGCAATCAATAACTCAAGTTTTTACATTCTTGAGCTACAGTACCCTGGCTGATGGTAGGGTGTGCCAATTCGTTCTCTTAGGCTTAGAAACCATTTCCCTTAATCAAAGACTCACCTCCCATTGTTTAAAATATGTTTCACAAGACCAAATTTCCTCGTTGGTTAACTTCCTTGAATAAATTCCTGTTAGATTTACGTTTTCTATGTTCATTTGATTTTTTACAGTTTGCCAATCTCAAATAGGTCCAAATTAACTTAATGTGTGTCATCCTTGCGTGAGCCCTTCTGTAAAATGCCATTATGGGCGGTGCATTGTTTACCCTTAACTCAACGGAGTGTTTATTAGCAGTGAGTTGGGCCTTTGCCCACCACCTCTACTGGAACTAGAGCGTTACAGATGCGCTCCTGACATTAGTTGAACAATTGTTTCATTATATATGCATCAGAATTATCCAAGTGGGTTTTTTTTATGTGTAAAATGGGTATGCTGCCATTTGTCATGGCTTCTATGGTGCTCGCCACAGTTTTTTATTTGGTTTTATTTTGGTGTGTCTTGGCGTTATTCTTGCAACTACTATTGAAAAAGTGCCCACCCTTCCTGCTCATACCTGTTGGACTTGGACTCTTCATGCTCCTGTAGATTCAATTTCCCAAATATCCCACAAAATTTACTCCAAATTACAACAGGCACTTTCTTCCCTTTTGGAAGAAGCCTCTTACAATAATAACAAAATGTCTGGTTCCTGTCCACCCTCATGGGGGTGGACTTATCGTATCTACTGTCTCCTGAGGCAACTGATTGGGTTTTTGTGGCGTTTTTCACGCAGCTGTTATGTGTAAATCTGTGGACAGCTTGAAGCATGCCCTGGAGCAGAGGCACCCAGACGTGTCATCCTTTAAGCCTTCTACAAGTTCTTTGCTATGCGCCAAGTGGGGCACACAATGAAATTATCTTTGAATGTTTTTTGTGATAGAACCCATACTCTACCTTAGCCTGACATTGTTAAAATGACTTCTCCAATATACTTTGAACCTTCCCGCAAGGAATGCCCCAGTGTGGCAATTTCCCTCTTCTCAACTTTAACCAGCTGATTGAAGCTCTTTAGGGTAATTTCCCCACCCCAACCTGGAAAGAGTCAGGTAATTTGGCCATCATGGTTTCACCTGGGGCGGCTCCTATAAATATAGCTCCAAAAACTTATGCGCATCTCTCAAAAAGGAGGATTTTTATCCTTCCAGTCTTTTGAGTTCCGCTGAATTTATAGTTGAGCAGGGGTCTAGCTCTGAGATCTATTAAATGTTTCAGTTGATTCCACTGTGATGATGTCACTTACAGCAGCCCTTATAAATATGGCACCCATGACTTTTGTTTTTTCTTTGAATGGGGGAAGAGCTCCCCACCAATTCCCTCCCCATTTCAGTGGAATTTGAGGGTCCAGGAGAGTCTATCCCCAAATTTGACAAAAAAACAGAATAATAAAAACATTTTATTAACAATGTTTCCACAGAGCAAGACAAAGCATAGATAAAGGGCTTGGTGGTGATGGCCCTGGATAACGAAGCACAACTGGCCACCAAAGCTGGCATGGGGTCTTTAATGCCAGAAAACGCGTTTTATAATGCATATCCTTTAAATAAAACGATTAAATATCATCTCTTGGAACTCTAGCATGAAACCTATTTCTGTATACCAAATTACCCAAGAGGACTCACGCTTGATCCCTATCATGATCTTCTGAACACAGACGGTTGAAAAGAAGGCAATTTTAAAATATAAAAATGTTTATGCTACTGCTGAAGATATGGTGAGATATGTGACCTCAATAAATAAGAGTGGCCAAATATCCCTCTTCATTTCATGATGCAAAAACTTACCTTAGAGACATGCTTATTCTGGACGAAAAATTTTCTGGTGGAGTGTTGGCGTTGTCTGCTATAAAGAAAGATCATTCTGAATATTTTTAGTTGGCTGCCACCCTTTCATCCCCATTAGGGTAAATCAGCACAACTATTTTTGTGGTTACAAGAGCCTCTGAGAATTTTTTGACTAATATCTGGCAGACTACCTTGAGTTAATTACTTTCCAGGTGGTATGGTTAGGTTAAGGGGCTTCCCAAGGTATTTCTACACTGTATGTTCTAGGGTTAGTGGATTATTGTTTTGGAAAATATCATTTATTTGACCACTTCCAAGCTATTAAAAACTTCCTGTACCTCATTATTTTGATGGCAGAGTGGTGGCAGAAGTTTGACGTCAGAACTAACTTTGCAGACAACTCCTTGTCCTTAGATTTAAAAGAATGGTCATCAATTAGTTTGTCCTTGTCTGAGCCTAAATCCTAAGGCTATTTACCCCATTGGCCCCAGTTCCAAACACTCAGTCTTGCTCCGTTGCTGAAGCCCTCTTTGGAGGTACCCTTACCTTCCTGTCTGGAGGGGCTAGAATCTTCGTTTGATGTGGCTTCAGCCAATGTACTACCAGTTTATTCAGAGTTTGACTGCAAGTTCAAACTTACCATTTATCTGGTGTATATATCTTCTCCCATTTACCCCTTGACTGTACAGGAGGAAGCAGCGTTAGATGTGTGGGTCATGGATCAGTTAGTTAAAGGCGCTATATTTCAGCGCACCTCTCTGGCATGCTCACCACTTCTTTTTGTGGAGAAAGCTTATGGTACTCTACGCCTATGCGTAGATTTGGAAACCTAAACAATGTCACTGTACCATTTTATCCCATCTCTTTGGAATCTTAGATTGCTTACTATGTAGAGAAGTCCAAAGTTTTCTCCAAATTGGATAGCTTAAAATTTATTTAATCAGATCTAATCAAGAAGAGCCAGGAGTGGCTCACCGCGTTATAAAACAGAAAAGAAATTTTCAATTTTGGGCAATGCCCTTTGGGCTTAAAAATGCGCCTGCTATCTTTTGATATCATATAGATGCAGCTTTGGTGACCTGATAAGTATGTGCGCGGTGGCCTATATAGATGATTTCTGGTGTTTTCCCCTGATCAAGAGTCCCATGAAATACACCTGTGGCGAGTGGTGGAGAGTTTAAAAGCAGCCAACTTTACGCTGAAAATCAATAATTATGAGTTCTATAAGTCCCAGATCACTTTTCTGGGCAACATCATGTTTGACTAAGGACACATGATAACTTCAGACAAGTAGAAGGCATTTTTGTGAGTGGCTCACCACAACTTCAGTCAAGGGATTGATGAGTTTTAAGGGGACATGTACGTTACATGAGAAATTCACACCAGATGTTTTTTTAGTGGCGGCACCCAGTATAAGGCGAGTAGGGCAAAAGTGCTCCAATGGTCCCCAATTTTTCAGGATGCTATCCAAGCGGTAAAGTGCACCATATTGTCCACATCCAATCTTGGCCATGTTGATCCCAAAAAGGTTATTATTGTGGCTTCTGATGCCTCCAACTTCGCCATAGCATCTGCTTTATTACAAGTAGGAGAAGATGAAATAGATAATCAAGTGGGTACAGAAAAAAATCTTTGCTTGAGTTAAACTAAGTTGCTTTTAACAAGGAGTTATTAGCATTGGTTGAGGCTCTGACTTATTGGTGTCATCACTTGAATGGCTCATCCCAAACCTTCTGCATAGATACAAATCACTGTGCCTTGTTGTACTACCGCGCACTTTATGTCCTGACCCCATGGCAAACTTAATGGTAAGAGAATCTGGCCCAATTTATGTTTTCTTATAAGTCTACAAATGGCCAGGAGAATGGTTTGGAAGATGCTTTGAGCCAAAAACCCTGCGTTAGCTCCAGATCTGAAGGAGGTAGAGGTAAACAACACCCACCTGATGATTCCTCTGGGTAAAATGTGTCCCAACAACCCTCCTCATGACCCACGGGTCAGCACTTGCTCCTCTGAAAAATTCAGAGGAATATGGTATGTTCAGAAAGGTAGTTCTTTAACAGCCTTTATCAGCTGAGTATACCATGGTCCTCGCCAAGAGCTAATTGAATCAGGAGGACATTACCAGTGGTTACCACATTAAGGACGAGATGGTGTGGTTTCAGGGACGCCTATGGGCTCCTGCAGGACCAATCTGCCTGGAAACCATCTGAGACCATCATGACGGAATCACTGTTGGACACTTGGGGAAGTCCAATAATGTGGAGCTGATCCACCACACTTATAATTGGAAGGTATTAGCCGTGCAGGTTGCCAGGTATTGTAAGGAATGTCTGGCCTGCAATCAAATGAAGCCAAATCACCAGCCCCTCAAAGGGTTGTTGATACCATTTCAAAAGGCTGAAGGGCCTTGGAATTTCTTATCAGTAGATTTCATTGTGAAGATTCCTGAATCTGAAGGCTATGACGCCATGATGGTAGTGGTATACCAGTATACAAAGCTCGCCCACTTTATTCCCTGGTTAATCACAGTAACTGTGGCTGAGATGGCGAGGTTGTTTGTTACTAATGTGTTTGCTCTTAATGGGGTCCCTCAAGAAATTATTAATGATTGGGGTCCCCAGTTTACCTCTGTATTTTGGAAAGAGTTGTTTAAGACTCTTCAGATTCATCCCTGCCGTTCAACTGCATATTAACCCTCAATCAGATGGGCAGACTGAACAAGTGAACCAGTGCTTGGAACAGTTCCTGAGGTGCTACACTGCCGCAGATCATTTTGATCAGGTTCCCCATCTCCCCATGGCCCAATTTAGTTATAACAACGCCAAACATATATCAATTGTTTGCTTCCCCTTCTTCACCAACTATGGCTTCAATACCGCCTTCAACATGGAGCCTATTTGTGAATCCAAGATGGAAGCGGTGGTGGACTTTGCAAAAACTATCAAGAAAGTACACAAAGGGGTGAACAACAATTTGGATATGTCCATACAAGCTTACAAGGAGTATGCTGATGGTAAGAGACAAGTTAGTCCTGCGTACAAGGAAGGAGATCTCGTGATGATGGATGCTAAAAACATCCCTATCAAGCAGCTATGCAAAAAGATGGGACCAAAGAGGATGGGGACATATTGTATTGTCAGAAAGGTAGGCCACGCCTCATACCAGTTAGCTTTCCCCCTTTTTTCAAATCTTTTCAGTATTCCATAAAAGCAAGCTCACATTGTTTAAGGGCCCCCCTCCAGAGACTCCCAAAGATTATCTTGTGGGTGGGACACCATAATGGGAAGTGGAGGAGATTGTTGACTCTCATTGGGTAAGAAGAAGGCTTGAGTATATTGTATCCTGGAAGGGATTTGATGCAGTGGAGAACAGTTAGGTTCCATCGCGTGACCGCGCGCATGCCCAAGAGCTAATTGAAGCATTCCACAAGCGTTTCCCTGAGGCCGCAGGATTAAATTCCAAGCCAGCCATCACTGCTATGAAGTTGGCCCCTGCCCATAAAAACTTTTCCTTAGCGAATGCCCCTGGAGGATGGAGCCCAAAAATGAGGAGAGGGTAATGTCATGTTTTCCCATGACCTGATAATAGACACCAACCCCAAGGATAAGGCTAGGCGTCAGAAGGTCCAGAAGGTGAAACTTCAGGCCCTTCCTGACCTCAAGCACACCTTGAACCAACGCTGTGTACAAGCCAAATATGCCCAGGTTAGTACAAGTGAGGTGCAAAACGCTCAGCCCATTGTATCAGCTCAGGCGTTAAAACTGATGAGCTATGTAATTAATGATGATGGGACTATTTGGTTGATTGGGTAATGGGGGTTAAAACATGTTCTATTTACAAATCACGTGCCTGGGTAGGATACAACTTCAGTCAATCACTTAAGTAAGGTCAGTTTCGAAGTTTTCTACTTTTTTGGATATAAGCATGCGCCTATTGGTGCATCAAGGCTTGGGACCACTTCTGCTAACCCAGAATTACCCTGACGTTGTTTAAATATGTTCACTTGTGACCATCTTCAATTGTTGGTTGACTTTTTACAATATAAATACCCATTATTTTACATTTTATTATTATGGTTCCTTAGGAAAACTTGTGTGCAGACCTCTTTGAGGAGGTCTCCAACAATGTGGGACATTATATTTTATCTCAAATAACCAAAGTTTCTGGTGCACCTTTGGGCTGCTCTGTCCCTTCCAGATCGAAACACCCAAGCCTTCTGTCTCTAATTTACACTTAGTTATGGACTCCTCTTTGTGGTCCACCCAAGTTTTGATGTTTCTTGATTATTTAATAACGTATACCATGTTGTAAACCCTTGCCTTGTTTCCTTTTGCTCCAGCACCCTGCACAGTACCTGTTTCCTATTCTATTAACAGTTAGTTCCCTGGTGGTGTGGGTTTGCATCCTGCACCACCTCTCAGTGATGAGAGAGTTACAGATACTCTCTTAACATTTTCAATGAGGGCTTTATAGCCAATAGTTAGTTTCCAGGGTGAATCATTTAAGCAGAGGCGCTGTTCAATTAAGGTCATTTTTACAAAGCTACCAAAGCGTTTTAACGCTTGTTTTGGCTGTAGCTAGTAGTTGTAATAAGGTAGCACAGCCCCCAGACCATCTATGTACGGTTCCTAACACAAAGGGATGGCTGCCAATCTGTGAAAGGTTACACTGCTGAGGACTAACTAAGACAAAGGAATATGCCATCAGTTGGAAGTTAATCCTAAGGGTCAGAAGTTTCTAAGAGACCAATATTTGTTTCTCAGAGGATTAAATGAAAAGTTACCCCCCTTCTGCCTATGAAAAACCCCTACCATTTTATAATAAAAAACAGATTTCAACTGAAATATATCTATTATATTCACTTCTAAATTTAAAATGGAAGGGAATACAGGTCTACAGTTATTTTCTCAAGCACAGTTCACCAGCAAGGGTTTGTTGCCACTTATTGGGAAGAATCAACCTAATATTTGTCGCCATACAAATATTGCTCTTATTATTTTAAAACCTATAGTGCAGTAAACTACACAAAAGCTTACAGTATTGATTATTTCTTATGTTAAACTTTAATTTCCTGTCCAAAAATAGCAATCATGCCTATATTATGCGTCCTAAAACTTGTCATAATCTACTATTTTATTTTTGAATAGTTAATTCACAGCTCAAAAATATTAATAAAATATAAAAGGCTAAAATAATATCTTTAACTTAACAAGTAAAGATATATAAATACAACTTTCTCCTTTCTGCTTCCCTGTGGTCAAAATCCAATCTCCAATAATGTTCATAAGTTACTTCATTTTTGCCTCTTAGTTGTCTATTATTTAACCTTAAGCTACATCAAAACAAACTCATTAACATAAATCTACTACATACCATGGAGCACCCTCATTCTGAGGGAGGTACAACCATTCTCTGAAACCTCAAGTGTTGTCACTCCCTTAATATCCACACATTATAACCCACTATATGTGACCTGCCTCAATAACCTAAAGTAAGGATAACATACCTCAATGCAATTAATACTTTATACCTTTGTACCTGATATTGCCTCTACTAACCCATGGCTACCAGCCTCCTATTAATTGATTTTCTGAAGCTCAATCACTTTTGTTTATTGTCATCTATGGGCACCCCGGTATGGCATTCACAAGGCAAGTTATTCTCAGTCAACTCTGATGCATGAACTTCATGTTCCAAAAGGTTATGAGAGCGTAGTTATAATATCTAAAATCTATTTTTGTTAGGGAAAATTGTCAGAAAAGTTTGCTAGATTGTAAAGATATGCTATTAGAACATGACTAATTATATTCAGTATAAACTTTGAGCACTCTAACAGCCAAAATGTCCAAAGAGAGTATTTAAAGCATTCCTAAAATCGAATTTAAATTTTAGAAGTCAATTGTCTTACAAAGATTTTAATTAATTAATCCTTTATGACATAGAAAAACACTTTGTAGATGCTACTAAAATTTTACCAGTTTTTAATTATTCATTTATGACCATAAGATTTTAAAATGAGAGATGACATGGTAAGAAATAAATAATAGCATAATGGTAATCTAGAGGAGCATTACTCAATATATTGAAGAAAATACACCAGATATAAGATTTATCTTTTTATTGACAGTGGTATAGCCATATATCTGCTTTTTTCAGGTCTATTCTACATGATTATTTACTATCAGGAGCGTATCTTTAACTCTCAAGTTCCAGTAGAGGTGGTGGGCAAGGGACCAACTCACTGCTAAGAAGCACTCCGCTGAGTTAAGTGTAAACAAAGCACTGCCCACAAGGACAGTGTAAAGAAAGGTCTAGACAAGGATGGCACACTTGGGTTAATTTGGACCTCTTGGAGGTTAGCAAACTGTGACAAATAAATGCATATGGAAAACTTAAATATAAAGGGAATTTATTAAAGTAAGTCGACCAACAAGGAAAGTTGGTCTCAAGAAACATACTTTAAACAATGGGAGGTAAGTTGTTGATCAGGGAAATGATGATAAGCCTAAGAGAACTAATTGGCACACCCTATCATCAGCTGGGTACTGTAGCTCAAGATTGATAAGCTTAATGCTATCTATTTTTATTTAACCGAGGTAAGCCAACCAGGGGATGGACATTACCAAACTAAAAATCATAATAGAAAAATAACAATTCAAACAAAACGCCCAAAATGGATGGATCGATTGAATCATACCTAACAAAATATCCAACCAGGTGGGCAGCAAATACTGCTATCCCTCCATGGTGGATGAGGAGGGGGGATCAGGGGGCTCATCTTTAGCCGCATCCATCTCATCCCAGAGTAGGGTGCGTGTTAAGGCAGATAGTAAGGGTGTGGGGGCATTGGCGGCATGGGGTTCAATATCCTTGATGACTGGAACTTCTGAGTGTTGCCAGCCATCATTATACCAATGATGTATTTGGCCAAAGCATCTTCAGCTTTGAGGTGGGCATCTGGGAGTTTAACAAACGTGGCAATTTTGGTTCAGGTTATTTTTGCTTTCAGATTCCGTTACTGTTACCACGTTCTAGATAGCTTCAGTGACATTTTTGTGTAAAGTTTATATGTTGATCTTACTTTGTGCAGTAAGATTTTTGGGGATGATGGGAGGTGGAATTCCTCCTTCAAGCGCAGCCACAGATTTGGCGGCAGCTTTGCAAAGCGGATGGCAATCTGGTGTGGCGGCTGCTTCTACTGCAAGCTGGTGGTCGCTGTAAAATGGTTTGGCATTGAGTTGTGGGACATATTTCTGAGCAGGAATTTTGCATCCCATTCTGCATTACAGAGCCGCTCAACTTGCAGCATCAGTTTTTCAATGACGTTGCCTAAATTATCAATTTAATCCAATAATTTCCATGGATTTTGGTTGATTGGATTGGGGAATCAGCGTACAGTTGAGGTTTGTTTGATTTGTGTGTGAATGCTTGGGATCAAACTGGGATCCAATCTGATGTTTGGTTGAATGAATTATTTATGGCATTGGGGCAAGGTGGATGCTGATTGGTGGCTGTAGGTGCAGCTGCAGCATCAGGCATTGGAGGAGGGGGAGGTAGGATTGTACCCCATGTCAGAGTTGGCGCGGGGTGGGCAGCGGATTGGTGGGTGTTGGGAAAACTTTTGGCATCAGTGGAAGTTTCTGAGTATGGGCATTTGCACTTTGAGTGGTCTAACTCAAAACAGGATGGACAAATCGTCCATCCGCCCTCAACGTGGGCCCAGAATGGATGGTCAGGAGCAGATGGGATGGTGGCATGAGGGGGAATTGCCAAAGAAATTTTTGTAAATTCAGGGCTGATTGTGGCATATGCCTGAGGCCCAGCAAGGCGTGTGGCCCCATTTGGGACCACAAATTGTAAGATTAGGTTGGCGCCGTAGGCTGCCAAACCTTCCATAAGCTCCTGGTGGAGCACTTTGGGGGGGAGGTGGGTGGGCAAACCAGCAAACTGGACCACCAAGGTGGTGTCCAATGGGAGCCAGGTTCAAGTTGTTGGAAGGGGAATATTATTGAATATTAGTGGCACCATTGCCACAGTGGCCACATCAGCTTCACAGGGGAAGCCAAGATCAAAGTACCCCTTATAGGGGCGGAAGTCAATGAAACAGGCTGGTGTCATCACCGCCTGAGCCATTTTGATAATGGCTTGGTCATTTTAGGGGAAGAGTTTCCCATATTCGACCCTAAGGCTGAAATGCATGTTGCTCTGGAGGAGCACCAGGGGGGCAGTGGGGCACCACTTAGTTCAGGTGTGATGGGTATCGAGATCCTTGGGAGGAATGAATCGTCCCAATGGTTTGGAATGACTGGGCGAGCCAGTCCAAGTGCGTTTTCCTGTCAGACAGAAAATGGAGGGGGAGTTTTGCCACTGCCCCACGCTGGGACAGTTGGTGGGGGATCTGATGACATTGGAGCAAGACTTCGGTGTGCAATTAAGTGTTTGCTTTTAATTTACTTAATTAATTTTCTCAGAAAGTTATGCCAAGCAGAGAGAGAAGTTCAATCTTAATGCTATTAATTGCAGGTAAAGCTGTCCTAATATGGCAATATTGAAATAAAATGTGTTTCAAAACCTTGTTCTCCAAGCAACCAAATTGAACTGTCATCATTAATAAGATATCTGGTGCATTTTAAGGCCCTTGCTGTAATGCAGGGCTGAGCATCACGCACATCCCCTGAATCAACCTGGGCATATCTCGCCTGCACCCAGCATTTGTCCAATGTATGGTTTAAGTCAGGGAGATCTTAAAATTTGACTTTTTGGTCTCCTGACGTCAATTCTTGTCTTTACAGTTAGTTCCCTCATTTATGTCATATAGGCATGACATCACCATCTCATTCTTTTTGGGCTCCCCATTCCCCCTCCAGGGGCTTCTCCAAGCAAACGTTCTTGTGGGATGGGGCCAACTTCATGGCAGCAATGGCCTTATTTGACTTGGATCCTGCAGCCTCAGTGAAATGCTCGTAAAAAACTTCAATTAGCTCTTGGGCATGCGCGTGGTCACGCGATGGAACCTAACTGTTCTCCACTGCATCAAATCCCTTCCAGGATACAATATACTCAAGCCTTCTTCTTACCCAATGAGAGTCAATAATCTCCTCCACTTCCCATTATGGTGTCCCATCCACAAGATAATCTTTGGGAGTCTCTGGAGGGGGCCCTTAAACAATATGAGCTTGCTTTCATGGAATACTGAAAAGATTTGAAAAAAGGGGGAAAGCTAACTGGTATGAGGCGTGGCCTACCTTTCTGACAATACAATATGTCCCCATCCTCTTTGGTCCCATCTTTTTGCATAGCTGCTTGATAGGGATGTTTTTAGCATCCAACATCACGAGATCTCCTTCCTTGTACGCAGGACTAACTTGTCTCTTACCATCAGCATACTCCTTGTAAGCTTGTATGGACATATCCAAATTGTTGTTCACCCCTTTGTGTACTTTCTTGATAGTTTTTGCAAAGTCCACCACCGCTTCCATCTTGGATTCACAAATAGGCTCCATGTTGAAGGCGGTATTGAAGCCATAGTTGGTGAAGAAGGGGAAGCAAACAATTGATATATGTTTGGCGTTGTTATAACTAAATTGGGCCATGGGGAGATGGGGAACCTGATCAAAATGATCTGCGGCAGTGTAGCACCTCAGGAACTGTTCCAAGCACTGGTTCACTTGTTCAGTCTGCCCATCTGATTGAGGGTTAATATGCAGTTGAACGGCAGGGATGAATCTGAAGAGTCTTAAACAACTCTTTCCAAAATACAGAGGTAAACTGGGGACCCCAATCATTAATAATTTCTTGAGGGACCCCATTAAGAGCAAACACATTAGTAACAAACAACCTCGCCATCTCCGCCATGGTGACTGTGGTTCTGCAAGAGATAAAATGGGCGAACTTCTTGAAACAGTCCAACACCACCATGAAAGCATCATGGCCATATGATACAGGTAAAGTAACAATAAAATCAACTGATAGGGAAGTCTAAGGCCCCTCAGCTTTTTGAACTGGTACCAATAATTCTACTAAAGGCTGGCGATTCAGTTGCGATTGGTTGCAGACTAGGCACTCTTTACATATCTGCCTATCTGAGAGGCTAATCCCTTCCAATTGTATGTGCGGCGAATAAGCTCCAGAGTCTTTACCTTCCCAGGATAACCAACGGTGGTTCCATCATGATTGTCCTGAATTTTTTCCAGGCGTAGTGGTCCAGCAGGAACCCATAGGTGCCCCTGAAACCACACCATCTCATTTTTTATGTGGTGTCCTATGGTAATATCCTCCTAATTCAATGCTCTCTTTGCAAAGACAATTGTATATTCTGCCAACAAAGGCTGGGAAGGTACAAATTTCCTGAACATACCATATTTCTCCACATTTTCTAGAGGAGTATGCGCTGGCCCACTGGCCAAGGGAGAGGAAAGTTGAGACGCAATCTTACCAAGTGTAATCATTGATTGGGTATTATGCACCACAACCTCCTTAGGATTGGAAGCCAATGCAAGATTATGGCTCAAAGCATCCGCCAAATCATTCTAATTGCCCTTTATAAACTCATATGAAAATGAAAATTGGGAAAGGGTCTCATGCCAGAGAGTCTGCCATAGGTTAAGATATGAGATACGCGGTAGTACAGTAAGGCAAGGTGATCTATACATATGTGAAAGGGCTGGGATGAGCCATGCAAGTGATGACGCCAATAGGTCAGCACCATAATCGCTACTAATAACTCTTTATTGTATACAGCGTAGTTTGACTCTGGTAGGGACATCTTTCTAGAAAAAAATCCCACTGGATGCTCTATTCCATCTTTACCTACTTGTAATAGGGCTGCCACTGTGTTGAAGTTGGAGGCAGCTGAAGCAACAATTAACTCATTATCGGGGTTGACATGGCAAATAACAGAAGTGGACAGCAATGTACACTTTATTGCTTGGAAGGCATCCTTTAAAACGAGGAACAACTGAAGTACTTTTGCCACGCTTTCCTTATACCAAGGTGCCGCAACTTCAGATAGGTTTGGTGTAAAATTCTTGAGGAACGTAAACATCCCCAAAAAGTTTCTCAATTCCTTAACTGAAGTTGGAGTGAGCCACTCATGAATCGTCTTTTCCTTGTCTGGAATTATCATGTGTCCTTTGTCAAACATGACGTTGCCCAGAAAGGTGATCTGGGACTTAAAGAACTCGCACTTACTGATTTTCAACGTAAGGTTGGCAGCCCTCAAACGCTCCACAACCTGCCAAAGGTGTAATGCATGGTCATTATTGTCATGGGAAAATAAAAATTATTATCCATATAAGCTACTGCACAGACCCCAGCAGGTCCCCCAATGCTGCATCAATATGACGTTGAAAGATAGTGGGGGCATTCTTAAGTCCATAGGGCATAACCCGAATTGGAAGGTGCCCTCCCTGGTACAAAATTCAGTTAACCACTCTTGGCCCTTCTTGATACAGATCTGATTGAAAGCGTTTAAAAAATCCAGTTTGGAGAAGACTCGCGCCTTCTCCACATAGCAGCAATCTGTGAGTCCAGAGGGATGGGATGTAAGTCTGGTACAGTGACGTTGTTGAGGTTCCCATAGTCTACACATGGATGTAAGGTGCCATCAGCCTTCTCAACAAAGAGAAGTGGGGAACACACAGGGGAAGTTCGCTGGAAAATAGCCCCCTGGCTAAATGCTCTTTAACCCAGACACATCTAAGGCCTCTTCCTCCAAGACAGTCAATGGGTAAATGGGGGAAGATATATGCACCAGATCCACAGTGATCTTGAACTCACAATCAAACTCTAAATGATTGTGTAGTGCATTAGCTGAAGCTGCATCAAAGATTCCAACCCCTCCAAACAGGAAGGTAAGGGAACCTCCACAGAGGGCTTCAGCAACGGGTAAGACTGAGAGGGTAAATATTGGGCCAGTGGGGTAAATTTTCTTAAAAATTGGCTTTGACCAAAGGAACAACCAACTTGTGACCACTCTTTAAAGTGAGGGATAAGGTATTTTCTTTCAAGTTAATATGGACATCCAACTTCCTCCACCACTCTAAACCCAAAATGATGGGGTACAAGAGATTTTTGATAGCTTGGAAGTGGTCAGACAAATGATATGTGCCAACTTGATAGTCCACTAACACCAGGATTTTCAGCGTGGGAATACCTTAGGAAGCCCCTCCTCTAACCATACCACCTGGCACGTAACTCAGCTCAAGGTAGTCAGCTAGGTTTTGGTCCATAAAATTTTCAGAGGCTTAAGTATCCACCAAAATAATAGCGCTGATTTTTCCACAAGGGGATGAAAGGGTAGCAGTCAACAAAAAATAATCAGAATGGACTTTATTCAAAGAAGATAACGCCACCGCTTCACCAGAGAACTCTTCATCAGGTATAAGCCTGCCACCAGGATGCGTTTTTGAATCAAAGATTGGTGAGGGATATTTGGCCACTCTTACTGCTGAGGTCACATATCCCACCATACCTTCTGCAGTAGCATATACATTCTCATATTTTAAAAATAGTTTTTTCTCCACCTCCTGAGTCCTACAGATTATGGTTAGGGACAAGCTGGGGTCCTCAGGCTTAATATCATATACTGGATGGGGTTTTCATCAAAGCTTTAAGAACTAATAAACAGCTCATTTTGTAATTTGTTATCTAAGTTATAAAACGCTTTTTCAGGATTCAATGAACCCATACCTGCACCCATAATTAAATGAGTATTGTTATCCAGGGCCATCACCAACAAGACCTTGGTGATACTTCATCCTGCACCATGGAAATGTGGTGAGAAGTACAAACGGTATTAACACAGTTTTTGTTAAGTTCAGGATGCGATACTCCAAAACCCTCAAATTCTGCCAAAATGGGAAGAGAATTGGTGGGGAGCTCTGCCCCGCTCAAGACTAAACCACTATCTGAGGTTGCAGTATTTATATAGGCAGATGCAAATGACATCATTGAGGCAAAATTTTCTGAACAAACTAATTTAAATTTGGGGCTAGACCCCTTTTTGGATTTGATTACAGCAGAACTTGAAGGTTCAGAATAACAAGGTTCAATCATCCTGAAGGACACACTTGACTCTTCAGGGCCCATATTTATAGGAGCCATCCCAGGTGAACCAATGAGGGCCAAATTACCTGGCCCCTTCTGGGTTGGGGTGGGAAACTGCCCTAAAGAGCTTCAATCAGTTGATCAAAGTTGGAAGGGGGCAATTGTCAAATCAGAAGGTTTTTCATGGGAAGGTTCAAGGTAAAGTGGAGGAAAGACGTTTTAATGACATTGACAACGGTAGAGCCTGCGCTTTATCACAAAATTCATTCAAGTATAATTTCACTGGGTGACCCACTTGGCGTAGATAAAGAACTTGTAGAAGGGTTCAGTGGGTGACACACCCAGATGACGTCGCTCCAAGACCCACTAAAAACCCCAATGATCTCCACAAAAGTGGAAGTGCACAGAATACTGTGAAAACCCAGTCTGCCGCTTCTGGAGAAAGTGGATATAACAAATCTGCTCCCCATAAGAGTGGATGAGAACCTGACAATGGGTTATTATTCAAAGGAGCTTCCAGCATGAGGGAAGCCAAGGCCTGTTGAATTTCTGAGTAAATCTTGGGAGAAAGGTGGGGAATCACTGCAACAGGATTACAAAAAGTCTGGGACCACCAGGTACAAGCAGGAAGGGTGGGCACTTCCCAGTTGTTGGTTGCAAGAATAATGCTGCGATGCACCAATACAAAAACAAAATAATAAAACTATGGTGAGTACCATAATGGCAGTGACAAATGGCCAGCACACCCAGTTTACACATAAAGAAAGTCCCACATGGATAATTCTGATGCACATAAAATAAAAAGGTTGGTCAACTAATGCAAAGAGAGTTTTTGTAACTCTCTCACTCCCTGAGAGGTGGTGCAGGATGCAAACCCACACCGCCAGGAACTAACCATTAATAGAATGGAAAACAGGGCACCATGTAGGGTGCCAGAGCAAAAGGGACCTAAGGCAAGGGTGTACAGCACAGTATACAGGATCATATAACTAAGAAATATCAAAACTTGGGTGGACCCCAAATAGGAGTCCATAACCAAGTGTAAATCAGAGTCAGGAGGCTTGGGTGCCTCGATCTGGAGGGGACAGAGCGGCCTAAAGGTGCACCAGAAACTTTGGTTATTTTAGATAAAATATAATGTCCACATTGTTGGAGACCTCCTCAAAGAGGTCTGCACACAAGTTTGCCCAAGGAACTATAATAATAAAACGTAAAATAACGGAGTATTTTTAGTTGCAAAAAGTCAACCAACAAGGAACGTTGGTCACAAGTGAACATATTTAAACAATGTTGGGGTAATTCTGGGTTAGTGAAAGAGTTCCCAAGCCTTGATACACCAATAGGCGCATGCTTCCATCCAAAAAGGTAGAAAAGTTCAAAACTGACCTCACTTGAGTGATTGACTGAAGTTGTATCCTACCCAAGCATGTGATTTTGTAAATAAAACAGGTTTTGAACCCCCCATTCCCCAATCAACCAAATAGTTCCATCATTATTAATTACATAGCTCATCCGTTTCAACGCCTGAGCTGATACAAGGGGCTGAGCGTTTTGCACCTCACTTGTACCAACCTGGGCATATTTGGCTTGTACCCAGCGTTGATCCAAGGTGTGCTTGAGGTCAGGAAGGGCCTAAAGATTCACCTTCTGGACCTCCTGCCACCCAGCCTTATCCTTAAGGTTGGTGCCTACTATTAGGTCATGTAATCATTACAGAAATGCTTTTTAACATTGTCAAGGATTTCCAAAAACATTAATTAATTCCAATCATTGTACTATATCCTTTGTTAATTATGACTAATATCTAGTTTGCAACTATCGCCAAACAATAGATTTCTTTACAACCTTTGAAATGCTAATTGGCAAGAGAGATGGATTGTGTGGTCAACAAAATTCTCAACAAATGCGTTTTATTTATAACTACTAAGTCCTAGAACTGAACTTGTAGTAGAATTAAAGTAATAGAGGACCATAATATTTTCAAATTAGTATGTTGTATTTTCAGTAAAATGAAGGTAAAGAGTGATAGCTTTGGAGGTCCAATTAGGTTCTTTGTTGCATCTACAAATTGGGTCAACCTTTGATATTAATTATTAAGATCATTAAAATAAATAACTTTGTCAACCCTTAAAAGTCAGGCAGGCCCTAAAGCCCTCTCAATAAAATTAAGTCTCCTGAAGCAGACCAAGTGCTTGTCAGGCTATCTGGTGGATAGCTTTCCTGCTTCTTAAGTTTCTCCTCAGATACTAACGTGATATACTTGACTGGATGTCCAATTTTAGGCTTAGTAATTTAACCATTATTAATGGTCTCAGTTGCACACTATCCTTACATTTTTACAATAAGCTGTGACATTTCTCAATAGTTGGTAGGGTAGACATATTTGTTAGTAAAATAGTGATTCACTATTATTTGTGAAGCAATGAAAGCTATAATATATCATAAATCCAGGCTGGTTTAAGGTACATAAATAAACATAAATATGATGCCCTTGTTATGATCTATCTGAAGTTTTTTTTGGATCTTTAAAGATTACTTAACTATTGTTTTTACAAATAATAAAAAATTTTGGTACCAATTTTTTGAGTGGATTTCCTGAATATACTAACAATTTCTATGATAATGGCGAATATGTTTCATCATTTATAAAACTTTTCAGCGCTTCTGTTAAGCTCACTTTTATTAATTCCAGTTCCTTCCTTTGGGGAATTGCATTCATATTAACTTATAAAAGCTAACTTAGGTTGAAATTATGGATGAAAATAGTTGAAGCTTAGTATAAACTATAGCTCTGGTTATCGTAAATCAACTGTACTATAGAATATAGGACCATTTATCTATCTTTCTTTGTGTTTGAAAACATAAAAGCATAGCTCAAGGACTTGATTTACGCGTTTGGTATGAACATTG
Organism: Massospora cicadina; assembly: GCA_022478985.1. Classification (NCBI taxonomy): domain Eukaryota; kingdom Fungi; phylum Entomophthoromycota; class Entomophthoromycetes; order Entomophthorales; family Entomophthoraceae; genus Massospora; species Massospora cicadina. The sequence continues at coordinate 73,059 of JAKSZP010009346.1, read as the reverse complement.
CTTTGGGGTGTTACTACTCAACAAGTTTAATCTTCAAATTCTTCATCTAATCTAAACTCTTAAGTAGATGAGTTACTCAATTATCTAAAAGCTTTTTGATACTTCCATGTTGCAGGAAATGTGATCAATAACAATTATACAGTCTATTTTAGCAGTGACATTAGTGGTAGTATGCAAAGGGTGGTTAGCCAAGCGGGTAAAACTGCTTCAACCCCTAGTGCAGGTTTTGAGTTCAAGACCTGTACTGGCTAAAAAACATTCTCGGTGTGGTATATTTGTCCCAAGGTTGACCCACCTCAAATAATTTTTAGTGGTAGTATGCATGAAGTTTACAATCTTTGTAAAACTCTTGACAGCTACTAAGTAGCTGAAACTTGTCATATCTAGAAAATTGCAAAATAAATATTTGACACTGCTCTTTAAGTCTTATAGTAAATAGCTTTTGGAGAAGTTCTTCATTCAACCTCAGAAAGGGCTTAAACTTAACAACATCACAACCTTCAATGTAGTCTGCGACTTACTAATATAGTCTGCCACATTAGGTCCATTGAAAAGTTTTTCTTGTGTTCTGGGGTAAATAAGTATTAAAAATATATCCTAATATGATTACTTTAATAGCATATAGAGATGGTTATTGAGGACACTCTCATCAATATATATATTTTCAAGAAACTTATTCTTCTAATTTCAATAAAGTCATAATGGTGACCCTAACAATGTTTCATTAATTGCGCTGTAATCATGTACTTTTAAAAAGAAACAGATGTAGAGAACACCGTTTGGTATTTTGCTATCCAATATGATCTTTGTGTTGTGGTTGTGGATCTTGATTCCTTTAGTAATAAGGTTGAACTCTATCTTAAGGCATTAGGATTATGTAAGATTAACAAAGCATATATCTAATGACCAAGTCAGTCTGTGTGAATGATAATTTGAGAGCCTATTGATAACTTTGATTGGAGGAGTTTGATGAATAGTATTAAGTTCTTATGATCTGAGAGAACTTTCATAGTATGTATTCTCCTGATTAATCATTTTACCCCAGTGCTTTATTATTCTGATTACATTATTTGCCATATAATACATAGTTGCATTATAAATTAGACATCTTTTAGAATAATATGCTACCAGATGTACCACATCATCATCCCCATCTTTCAACAAGACAACCTCAAAACTTGGTTAGTTGCGTCAGTAAAATGACTACTTGGTTTGATATGTGATTTATTGTAACGTGGTCATGGAAAAAGCTTTCTTGAGGAAATTGTAGCTAAATTACATTATTGGGTTTTTAATTTGACGCTATTAAAGTGAGAAAATGAAGAGAAGCCCAATTAATAAGTTAAAGATTGATAAACTCTTTAGAAAATTGTAAAATCTATAAAATTTTGAACGTTTTTTTGTATAAATGCTTTAGTAAGGGAGGTTACTGCTCTACAATTGTTGCTATACATTATGAACCCCACTTGACATATTGTAACCTACAAATTTTGACCTCAAACTGTTAAACTTTGTCTTTATAAAGTTTTATAAACATGTTATTCTTGATCTTTTTATCACAACTGTAGATAACGCTAGTAGTCCTATAACATTTTGACTATATTAGGATATCATTCTATTAAATAAGCAGAAGTCAATCTTTATAATCCTTGAACACCAAATCAATAAGTGCTTGTAAGGTGCTTAGTGTTTTGATAAACCTAAATTGCATTCACAATATCTGTAAACACAAAGCAAGTCTTTAGGTCAGTCATCTGCCTGTTGAACTAATGGTTTGAGTTAGAGTGATGGCATTACTAATTGACCTAGAAACTTGTTGTTGATAATCTAGTTGCTTACCAATCAACATGGGAAATGGGTAGTGGCTCTCAATATTAGCCTTGTTTAGCTTCTAGTGATTAACACATGGGTGAAGTTTTCCATTCTTACTTATAAACATCAAAAATAGGAACTTTTAAATAGTTAAAAATTGTTTTATTTCATTATGTTTCCAAGTTAGTGCTTTAGTAAAATCTTCTCTTTGTGATTAGGATTGTATTTAAGACCATAACTTAGCTTATTACTGGGCTTTGATCAATGTATTATTATATTTAGTGTGTTTGTAACAAACTTGCCTCTTTTCACATATGACTCTTTATCAAACATGAAGAAAGGCAGTTTTTAAAGAATTAAATTATATGAAGTTTTATATAAGGTATATAAGTGTTTGGAATATATTTGAGTAGATTCTAGATACCGTTTCCATGGGTAATCAAAGTCACATTGCTATTATGTTTCCAATTGACGCATTTTTAAGCAGCAAAAAACCTAGGACCATAGGTTAGAAAAGTTGCAACATAAGCTTTAATATAGTGTCTACACATGGATCTCCTGATATTAACTCAATGGCATCAGCACATTTAGTAAGATCTAGTATATATATTCTCAAGGATCATCAAGCCAACAGGTCTTATTTTAGCTCAAACATATGATAAATCTCAGCAGATTTATGTACCACTATATTTGAAAAAGTGCCTTAAAATTAGTGCTCCCACATTTAAATATTATTTCAACCATTATATTAGGTAAGACATAGAGCTCTTATATCTTATCAAGGTGGGTGACCTTGGGACATAAATTTCACACTGATTTATCAAGTATTAAAAGGGTCAAACTATAGGAAAGAATTATAAGACATAAAGAAAACCTCCACATGTTTTATCTTGAAAGTTAACATTCCATAGTCCCCATTTTTATTCTTTATCCTAAACAAAAAAATGGTGCACAATTCAAATATGGTCACATCATCTCATGATAAGGTTTAATGGGAATTAAATCCAGAGAGGCAACTTTATCAAACGCGCCCTTGTTGTTGTGCTATCCTCTCTTTAAAACTGTTTTATATTGTTGATGTTGACGATGTTAATTTTAAGCTTTCTGAGGGTGTTTTCCTGACATAAGCCCAAAGTATAGTAGAAGTATCAAAGTATTTATAAACAACTTGCTTATATTTTGAGAAAGATATTAAAACATGCATAACTAACATTCCTAAAAAGGAGCACATACCATTGCGGTAAAAGGTTGAGGTTTATCTTTATACAATTCATTAGCAAGTTCTAACACCTGGGGAAACAGAATGGTGAGAGGGTGATGATGCATCTTTTATTTGACGCTTAAATTTTTTAAAAAATAGAGGGCAGTTAAGTTTCCAGCATGAGTCATCTTAATTAAGAAGAGGAAACGCTTTAGTATGGGTAGAAATTGTCATTAGAACTTTTTCAAGCATCATCAACTTCTTAAAAACTTGTACCTCAATTATTTTTGTCATTAAAAACCTTCTAAAGTTATTCTTTATATGGTGCATACTTCTAAAATAGTCTTTCATCTTTCTCTAAAGCTCTTTTAACCTCTAAATTTTTCTGGTCAACAGTTCCAGATATAAAGGACCTTATGGTCATCACATGCATACTACTAAATTAGTTCTTTAATTGTGCTCCCATCAGGACTAAACCCTCTTATTAATCCGCTGAGGTCACCTCATATAAAAAATCTGTAAACAGTATAAGGCTGAATGAATCCCAGAAGTCAAAATTTTAGTTGTTTGGTTACGTGTCAAAGGTTGACTTATAGGATTCAGTATATTTTTGATTGGGGCACTTACCATAGTAGTATAAGGCTTAAGTTAACATTTGAATCGCCTTAAACATTTATAAATTAAGGGGACATGTTATGCACTTGTTATGGTGGTCAAATTGTCATGGCCCAAAGTGGATAGGCATTCACTTCTTATTAAGGGCATACTCAGGTGCTCTAGATAACAACGACTATTAAAATGGGCGCCAGTCAGTAGAATATTAGGCCAGTAGCCATTGGTTAATATAGGCTAAGGGCTAACATAAGCTTTAGAAATACTAAGCGTGGTAATTACATATTTCTAAATTGGTGTTATTAAGGTAGGGCGTATCAAAAGGGTTTTATGGTTTGGAAAAACTAGAGTCAATGGTACTAAAGGTGGCAGAGAGTGGCCAAACCACCTCTCAGCATAAGGACACTATACGTAAGGAAAGTGATGTAAGTATATGATTTTTTGAAGAGTAAAGTATAGAAAATGAAAAAAAAAGAAAAAAGGTTTTATTATAAATTTGAGTAAAGATAAAATATGTTGACTTCAGGAAAAAGATATATAATATGCTTATTTTATATACTTCACTTGATTCATAGATTCAAGTAATTTAAGCGCATAGAGAATATTTGAGGTAACTAAGCTATGAATTTAACTACTTTGAACAGGAGGGATGGTAAGCCAAAACTAAAACTGAGGTGGTTTAGATAAAAACAACTTAGTTTATATACAGGGAAGGTAGTAATAATAACAAAATTTCTATTATTAATTAGTAAAACTGGTAGAATAAATGGCTTATTTTCTGTTTTCTGAAGATATATAAGACCTTATTACTTGCAATCTATTATTGAAGGGTTTTAGACATTATTGGTATAAGTGTATATCCTTAGGACTCCATGTGAGTCCTTCATTGGAATCCAGGTGTTATGATTATCAATAAGTCTCATAGTCCTGACTCTTAAGAACTATGAGAATAACTCATAAAACTTATAAAATTATAATTATTGGAGCTTTCAATACTGGCGCATATCTAATTCTGTTATTGAAGCCACTATAAAAGGTATATAACCCAAAATAACCCTCATACATATAATTTTTACGCTGAGCTAATGAAGAAGTATAACTTTAAAAAATAAATTAGGTAATTTAGGTGGGTCATAAAAGTAGAACTTAATCTCTGCACATTTATTTATATTTTTCACTGCTAAACAACTAGAATGTGATGAAAATGTATTTAATTGCTTTCAATAGCAAGTTATTTTTAGGATGAGCTCTATCTTAAAAGTTATGGGACACCATTCAATCTCTATTTTTCCAAATCAATATTTTTCATAAAAGTTACTAGAAACATGGGATCTAAATCACCTTAAAATTTAATATATTAATTTTTTTCTAAATTTTTGATTGAGTTTACAACTTTTATTTGGACTATAATAAATTTAGCAAAATTTCAGACATAAACAGTAACATTTATGCTGTGCAACAATAACTCAAGGTACATGGAAAATAAATATTTTATACAAAAATAAATGCAATAACGTTTATGCTCCTTTGTAGCATGTTATCATTTAATTTAAATAGAATTGCACATCTTTTTTATTTAGCATAAACTATCTATAGATCCTAGCAATAACATTTCTTTCTTATTTGCACTACCCACATAACAGTCTAAAATTTTATTTGTTTCTCAGAAATTTAAAAATTGTTTAGATTTTGATTTTTCTACAAATATTCTTATAAATTATTATTAGTATTACTAAAGGTAAAAAATTATTATACCATTATATTGAAAGCATATCTAAAATTTAGCGTTCTTAGTAAAAAAATTAAAAACTCTAAATGAAGCTAATCAAGAACTGGTACCTAAACCTAATTTATCTTGCCTCCTTACTGTTTTCAAAAGTACCCAAAAGGATTATAAACTGTATCTATGGAGGCTCCTAAAAACTGAGATAATTTCCTTCTGAGAGTTTGCATACCATGCCAATTATCTTAATATATAAGGCTTGAAAAGAATAGCTGCATATGAAAATAGTTAGTTGTTGTCAAAGAACTCAGCTACATCAGTTTGAACTTAATCTTTTGTTACTCTCAATCTAATATAATTCCTTTAACATTAAAAGTTATATAATTAAAGGGTGGTTAGCTGAGCGGGTAAAACTGCTTCCACCCCTAGTGCAGGTTTTGAGTTCGAAACCTGTACTGGCTAGAAAACTATCTCGGTGTGATATATTTGTCCCAAGGTCGACCCACTTTGCATATTTTTTTAAAAAGCTATATAATTAACTATAATTGTGGCTTTACAAAGATTATACTTTAATTTTGTGCCATTGCAGATGAAGTTACTAATGATGACAAGAGAAGAGAAATAAAGGCATTTTTATCACATCATCCTAATACTTGCAATGGTCACTTTTAAAGAATACTTACCCTTTCAATATCTAAAAAAGGTTTTAATTTATGTGGAATTATCTATAAGAGAGGTTGAAGCTAAAAACCTCAAAATATGCTGCAATTATGATGCTTTGTTGTTTTATTAACATGGAACAGAGTATATTGGTAATTTTCACATTGCACAGGAGATACTCAGATACTCCAGACAACAATGGCAAATATAGGATGAGAGTCATTCAAGTGAGGTACAGGAAGTCATTAGCCACATATCAATAGAGGTCAAGGGTCAGAACAATATCTTTGGCAATAATCAGCGCGGCTATTTATGCTGTTTCTACCTTACTATTGTCAGGATAAAGTCTTGATGAAAGGTTTTGAATTGAAAACATGTTAAGGGAATGACACAGAAAGCACAGTGATGAATATATAGTCTTTCAACGTTTTGGTTCTCCATGGTGGGAAGGTGCTGTATACTTATAATTCCTTTTATTGCTTTTTTAAGAAAGGATAAATATTATATGTTAAAAGCAAAATTTGATTTAAAAATAAATTGAATTTATGCTGATAACAGGGAATTAAGGAGGATGAAGCCAATTGTATATACTTCACTTTTTTAACAAATTTGAGCAATTTTTTTAAGAATATTTAAAACCTCTTTTATTTCCATAACAAATGATATAGCCTTTGTGGTGGATGGTTTTATAAATTAAAATTGAGCTAAGGTGATTTTGATCAAAGTTAAATTTGACATTGGAATAAAAAATGGAGTTTAATATGGATCACATAAATTAGGTTGGTGTTACAGGCTGGTAGGGTCAATGTCATGGTTAAATGACATGATAGTGGGACCAACCCTAAGGATAAGGCTGGGCGACAGGAGGCCCAGAAGGTGAAGCTTCAGGCCCTTCCTGACCTCAGGCACACACTAGACCAACGCTGGGTACAAGCCAAATATGCCCAGGTTGGTATTAGTGAAGTGCAGAACGCTCAGCCCCTTTCAATAGCTCAGGTGTTAAAACAAACGGTTTATATGATGAACAACAATAGTACTATTTGGTTGATTGAGGAATGGGGGTTCAAAACCCATTTCATTTATAAAACTATGCATTTGGGTCAGATCCAACTTCAATCAATTACCTGAGTGAAGTCAGTTTCAGTGTATTCTACCAATTTGGATGGTAGTGTTTGCCTATTGGTGAATTGGTGCTTGGGCCCACTTCAGCAAACCCCAAATTTTCCCAACAAAATTTAAATCTGTTTTCTGTGACCAACATTCTTTGTTGGTTGACTTTCTTAATAAATCTTTCCTTTTTTAGCACTAGGTGGTCCCAACCTAAACTAATAAACCTTTCCTGTTTCCCAGTTTTTCTTAAGTTATCTCTAGCAATCCTGTGTGGACCTCTTTGAGGAGGTCTCACACTATGTTAACCTATCTATTTTAAATGCAATTAAATTTTTAACTAGTGCACCGTTGGGTCAACCAGGATCCCTCCAACCTGAAACATTTACCCTTTTTCCCTTTATGCACCACATTACTTTTGGTAGGTTGTTTATGATCATGATCACACTTCTCTTCTTAAGTTATTATTGCTTCAGCACCCTCTGCTGGGCTCTAGTAACTTTCAAACTAACAGCTGGTTCCCTGGTGTTGGCCTTGTGCACCGTTCACTACCACACTGGGAACTGGAGAGTTATAGATAATCTCCTTACATTAGTCAACCAACCCCTTAAATTTATGTGCACAAACTTTTTCCGTGTGGGACTTTTCTGAACTTTATATGGTGGGTGCTGGCTGTGGGCCTCAGCTGTGGTCAGCTGCACCGCCCAATTTTCTCTTTTTCCCAAGGGTTGGAGAAACTCGGCATTATCATGGTTGCCTCCAATTGGAAAGTACCCACCCTTCATGCTTGTACCTGGTGGATATGGACGCTTTAAGGTCTGGAAGTCGTGATTCCCCAACTTTCCACTAAAATTACTTTTTCAATCCTATTAAATGGGTTTTACTTTAACAGCGTGTTCAGGTGATGTTGGTAGAATTGGTGCAGATGGCCCTGGGGGTGTTGGCCTTAGATAATGTCAGACATTCTGTTGCAGTTATGGGAATAGTGTTGTTCACATCTAAAAATGCATTTTATAACGAAAACACTATGTATACCTCTGAACCATATTTGCTTTCTCATGACTCAGATAAGGAACCTATTCCTGTGTACCAAATCACCCCAGAAAAACCCCGTTTGACCTCTTCCATGATTCACAGCACTCAGAAAGTTGAAAAGGAACTGAGTTTCTAATATAAAAGTGTTTATGCCTCTTTTGAAGATATGGTGGGATATGTGGCCTCAGTAGTAAGAGTTGCCAAGTATCACTCTCCATTCTTTAATTTAAAATCATACTAGGGTAACATGTTAATGCCAGATGAAGAGTTTGATGGTGATTTACTGACATTTTTGGCATTAAATAAAAACCATTCTGGGTATTTTCTACTGACTGCTACCCTTTCCTCCCCTTTAGGGAAACTCAGCACCATTATTTTGGTGGATACTGGCGTCTCTGAAAACTTTATGGACCAGAGCCTAGCTGACTACCTTGGACTGAGTTACTTGCCAGGTGGTATGGTTAAGGGAGGGGCGTCCCAATGTATTCCCACTCTGAGGATCATTGGGACAGTGAACTATCAGGTTGGCAAGTACCACTTGTCTGATCACTTCAAAGCTGTCAAAAATCTCCTGTACCCTATCATTTTGGGTATGGAGTGGTGGCGGAAGTCTGATGTTAGAACCAACCTGAAAGACAATACCCTATCCCTTACATTGAAGAATGGTTGCACATTAGTTGTTCCTTTGTCAGAAGATGTCACCCAGGGCAATTTTCCCCACTGGCCCCACCTTCACCCTAATAGCCTTGCCCCTTTGCTGAAGCCCTCAGTGGAAGTTCCTATAGCTTCTTGTTTGGAGGGTTTGGAATCCTCTTTTGATGCAGCATCCATTAACTCACTCCCTGAGCACTCTGAGTTTGATTGTGACTTCAAGCTCACTGTGGATCTGGTGCATATATCTTCCCCATTTACCCATTGACTGTCTGGGAGGAAGAGGCGTTGAATATGTGGGTGAAGGAACAGTTATCCAAAGGTGCGATTTTCAGTGTACCTCCCCTGTATGTTCCCCACTTCTCTTTGTTGAGAAGGCTGACGGCACCTTACATCCATGTGTAGACTATGGGAACCTCAACAACGTCACTGTACCAGACTTACATCCCATCCCTTTGGATTCTCATATTGCACGCTATGTGGAGAAGGTGAAGGTCTTCTACAAGTTGGATTGCCTCAATGCGTTTAATCAGATTTGTATTATAAAGGGACAAGAGTGGTTAACCGCATTCTGTACCAGAAAAGGGATTTTCCAGTTTCAGGTCGTGCCCTTTGGGCTTAAGAACGCCCCCGCTATCTTTCCATGCTGCATTGATGCAACGTTGGGGGACTTGTTAGGGGTATTCGCGGTTTCCTACATGGATGATTTCCTGGTGTTTTCACCTGATCATGAGTCCCATGCAGTACACCTTTGACAAATGGTGGAGAGGTTAAAGGCAGTCAGTCTTGTGCTGAAGATAAGCAAGTGTGAGATTTTCAAGTCCCAGGTCACTTTTTGGGCAACGTCGTGTTTTACCAAGGACACATGATAACTCCAGATGAGGAGAAGGCTGTTTGTGAGTGGCCCACCCCACCTAAGTCAAGGAATTGAGGAGCTTTTTTGTGACGTGTACGTTTCTCATGAAGTTCACCCCAATCTTTCTGAGGTGGCAGCACCCTTATATAAGGCTAGCGGTGCCAAGGTGCTTCAGAGATCCCCCATTTTGGATGATGCTTTCCAGGCAGTGAAGTCAACCCTGTTATCCATGACTGTCCTTCACCATGTCAACCCTTCAAAGGAGTTCATTGTGTCCACTGATGCTTCCAACTTCGCCATAGTATCTGCCTTGTTACAAGTAGGCAAAGATGGAATAGAGCATCTGGTGGGATATTTTTCTAGGAAATTGTCTTTGCCTGAGTTGAATTACGCCGTTTACAACAAAGAGTTACTAGCAGTGGTGGAGGCGCTGGCTTATTGGCGTCACCACTTGCATGGCTCCTCCCAACCTTTCCATGTACATACAGATCACCATGCCTTGCTGTACTACCGCGCCCCTCAAGTCCTAACCCACGGCAGACTCATTGGCATGAGACCCTTGCCCAATTTGCCTTTTCTTATGAGTTCACTAAGGGCAAGGATAATGGTTTGACGGATGCTTTAAGCCGCAACCCTGCTTTAGCTCCTGATCCAAAGTAGGTAGAAGTTCATAACACATAGGTGATGATTCTGCCAAATAAAATTGTGTCTCAAATTCCCTCTCCCCTGGCCAACAGGCCAGCGCTTGCACCTCTGGAAAATGCAGAGGAATATAGTATGTTCATAAAGGTAGTCTTTTCTCAGCCGCTATCAGCCAAATATACTAAGGTACTTGCAAAGAACACTTTGAATCAAGAGAATCTATCCAGGGGCTATCACGTGAAGGATTAGATGGTGTGGTTTCAGGGGCGCCTATGGGTTCCTGCTGGACCACTGCACCTGGAAATCATTTGAGACCATCATGATGTACTCACCATTGGTCATCCAGGTAAAGCAAAGACGTTGGAGTTAATACAACGCACGTATAATTGGAAGGGCTTGCCTGCTCAGGTGGGGCGGTATTGTAAAGAGTTCCTGATCTGCAATCAGATAAAACCCAATTGGAAATCTTTAGGGGGTTGTTGGTACCACTCCAAAAGGCTGAAGGGCTCTGGACTTCCCTATCAGTGGATTTCATTGCAGAGTTATCTGCCTCTGATGGTTATAATGCCATCATGGTGGTGATGGACCGTTTTATGAAGTTCGCCCACTTTATTCCTTGCAGAATGACAATAACCACGGCTGAGATGGCTAGGCTTTGCATCACTCATGTGCTTGCTCTCCATGGGGTTTCCCAAGAAAAAATCAAAGACTGAGGACCCCAGTTTACCTCCATCTTTTGGGAAGAGTTGTGTAAGACTATTAAGATTCGCCCCTGCCATTCAACTGCCTATCACCACAAATCAGATGGGCAGACTGAACTAGTGACCAAGTGCTTAAAACAGTTTCTGCGGTGTTACACCGCCGTGGATCATTCAGATTGGGTTTCTCACCTTCCTATGGCCCAATTTAGTTACAACACTTTGCATTCTTCTATCAGTTGTTCCCCTTTTTTCACCAACCATGGATTTAACCCCGCCTTTAACATAAAGACAAGCTGTGGTTCTAAGGTTGAAGCGGTGGTGGACTTTGCCAAGACAAGCAAGAAGGTCCACCAGGGGGTTTCCACAAGTTTGGAGGTGGCAATGCAAGTTTATATGGAGAACACTGATGGTAAGTGCCAAGTGGGCCCAGCATATAAGGAAGGGGATCTCATGATGCTTGATGCTCATAACATCCCTATCAAGCAGCTATGCAAGAAGATGGGTCCAAAGAGGATTGGCCCTTACTGCATTGTCAGAAAGGTGGGCCATGCCTCATACCAGTTAGATATTCCCTCTTCATTTCAAATCTTCTCTGTCTTCCATGAGAGAAAATTGACGTTGTTTGAGGGCCCACCACCAGAGACTCCTGAGGCCTATCTTGTGGATGGGGCGCCAGAGTGGGAATTGGAAGAAATAGTAGCCTCCTGCCATGCTAAAAAAAGACTTGGGTACCTGGTATCTTGGAAGGGTTTTGGCGCTGCAGAGAACAGTTGGTTTCAGTGTGCAACTGTGTGCATGCCCAAGATCTGATTGAAGCCTTCCAAAAGCGTTTCCCCCAGGCTGCTGGATCTCAACCCAAACTGACAGTTGTCACCATGAAGTTGGCCCCAGCCCACAAGAACCTTTCCCTTGTGCAAGCCCCTTGAGGGGGTTGAGCCCCATCAGGAGGAGAGGGTAATGTCATGGTTAAATGACATGATAGTGGGACCAACCCTAAGGATAAGGCTGGGCGACAGGAGGCCCAGAAGGTGAAGCTATAGGCCCTTCCTGACCTCAGGCACACACTAGACCAACGCTGGGTACAAGCCAATTATGCCCAGGTTGGTATTAGTGAAGTGCAGAACGCCCAGCCCCTTTCGTTGGCCCAGGCATTAAAACAAACAGTTTATTTGATTAACAATGATGGTACTATTCAGTTGATTGAGGAATGGGGGTTCAAAACTTATTCCATTTAAAAACTACGCATTTAGTTGAATCCAACTTCAATTGGTTACTTGAGTGAAGTCATTTTTGGTGTATTACCAATTTGGATGGTAATGTTTGCCTATTAAAGAATTGGTTCTTGGGCCCACTTCAGCAAACCCCAAATTTTCCCAACAAAATTTAAATCTGTTTTCTGTAACCAACATCTTTTGTTAGTCGACTTTCCTAATAAACCTTTCCTTTTTTTTAGCACTAGGTGGTCCCAACCTAAACTAATAAACCTTTCCTGTTTTCCGGTTTTTCTTATGTTATCTCTAGCAATCCTGTGTGTGGACCTTTTTGAGGAGGTCTCGCACTACATTAACCAATATATTTTTAAATGAAATTGAATTTTTAACTAGTGCACCGTTGGGTCAACCAGGTTCCCTCCAACCTGGGACGTTTATCCCTTTTCCCTTTGTGCACCACATCACTTTTGGTGGGTTGTTTATTATCATGATTGCACCTCTCTTCTTAAGTTATTATTGCTTCAGCACCCTCTGCTGGGCTCTAGTAACTTTTGAACTAATGGTTGGTTTCCTGGATTTGGCCTTGTGCACTGTGCACTACCACTCTGGGGACTGGAGAGTTATAGATACTCTCCTTACAGTCAAGGACGTGATAAGTTAAATTTTTGAATAACAAGGGTCTAAAAAGCCTTTAAAAAATCATTAATCTTATAATTTGGAGAGTCAAATAACATAGACTTGGGGCTCCAAGAGGATCATAATCAGAGATCCAATAGTTTATGAATACCAGAGCTTCCAAGACCCTTTCAACCCAATTAAATTTTAGCTAAACAATCAGAAAGAGTCTATATTAAAAAAATATGTAAACTTTAACATTATCCCCCTCCAAAGACATGACTTTTGGAGTGCTATTCTATTTCTTGTTAAAGTACCTGTTGATTAGAGTGCTTGCATTACCTGAGTTCTCCTTAGGTTCCCTTGTTATCTCTTTTACCAAATTGTCAACCCACTGAACAGGTAATGTTGTTCCCATAAGAGATATGAGTAACCTACTATCTCTTTAATTTCATACTCTTGGATGCACCCTTTCTCAATAAAAGAAAGCTAAATTAATTTCCTAGTTAGGTAAAGAGGTAGAATCCTTTTTTATAAAGCAGATATCAGTAAAAGATGTTTATTTATTTCTGTATAGTGGGAGCTCTAAGATACAGGAAGCGTCCCAAATTAATTTCTAATATTTCTATGTAACCAATTGGCAATGTGAAAGCTTTTTGTATTTTAATTGTATTGGTACATTTCAGTTTTCAAAGTAACCTTTACTTTAATTCTCAAGTCATTTCCTTAAGACATGTTCTGATCCACAAATCTTTGTAAGTAATTTATTATTTGTTCAAGTGACTCCACACTCCTGTTGCACTTAGCGCATCAACTTAGCCCATTACTTTCCATTAGTAGTCTTATAAGATACCCTTTTTTTTAGTACTAGATGGTCCCAACCCAAGGGGGATTCATCGATGTCTTATAAGATACCCTTAACAAAGGGATAATACATGATTCAAACCCATGGTTGGCCTTAAAAGGTGTACTTGACATGGAACTATTAAACCGGATGTTGTAAGCAAGACGCTATAAGTAATATATTACCTTGATTTTGTGATTTATATTGATGTGACACTGGAGGTATTTCTCAAGGAATGTTTCACACATTTGGTCTGGTTATTGTTTGTGAAATGGTATAACAAGGATAACATTTTTCATCTTTAATTCGTTTAATACTTGGTCATAAATCTTTGAGGTTACTGAAGTCCTCAATTTGGTAAAAATTATTTGATAATTCATGGTGCAGAGAGATGTTGTGAAGAAAGTGTCTGTTACTCTCCAGCTTCTGAAGAATTAATGGATAGTTAACCCATGTTATCAAGAAACATGCTACTAAAATTCAGATAAACCAAGATCACAACTGGTGAAAATTACTATATAACTCAAGGAGATTATAATGTATTTTAAACAAAAAACCAAATGGCCTAGGGTTAAACTAAATTAATCTCCCAGAAAGAGTTCATGACTAATATAGTTTGGGTTCTAGACCTTTTAGAACTTTGTTTTTAATCAATTTAGACTCTAAAACTTTAAAATCAATTTAGCATACAACATGGAAAGTATAATGGATATGAAAAATATTTATCTATAAAATTATCATATTAAATTAGAAAGACAAACAACAAGGAAGTCTGGCTGGAAGCAATAACCATGTGGGAGAATGGGAAATGGGTCATGGTTGATTTTTCAGGGCACTAAACCACTTTTACCCACTAAAAATTTATTACCAACAGTGATAGTAGTATAACAAGAATATGTCTAAGCTTGAGATCAAGATTGGAAGCGACTTTCAATCAATTTGGTAATATTATATCCTTATTACTGTTGAAAACCTCATTTTGAATTGACAAAATTGACTGTTTTTGGTAATTAAGTAGCTTGTGATATTTAAAACCAATGCTGAATGCTAGTAATACCATTACGCGGCCCTTTACCACCAACCTGGGCACATTTGGCTCTTACCAAGTGTTAGTCTAAGATATGTTTGAGGTTTGGAAGGGCATCCAACTTAATACCCTTAGACTTAGCATTTTTTCTCCCTACTATTATTTATGCCAGTAATTGTATAATGAGTCATGAAAAATGTGCTCTATATATAAGGATGTAGTCACTTGTTATATGTTAGTACTTGTTGTTTAAAAACATGCTTTCTTTTTAAGCCTACAGACATTATCTAATATAACACTAATCCTTGGGAATTTGGTAGTTTGACAATATATTTTTAACATTAATTTTATATGTTACTTGAGAACTAGCGGCAAGAGCATTCCATTGGGTAAACCTTGACATAGTCTGACCACAAACTTTGCAGCTTGTAATATATTCCACCAATTCACACTTTATTCCTATCCATATTGCTTCATTTTAATAGCCTAAATTATATGGTGACTTCTAAAGTGTACAGCCATTGAAGAGTCATGAAATTAAAAAATCATATTTTTAATTGACCTTTGGGTGCATATAACTTATAATTATAGTATATCAAAATTTTTTTAATAAAGTAATTTATTTTAGGGGGCTTGTTCATGTATGTCATTGTTCAAGTCATCAATATAGACTCTAGCTAAATATAAACATTTTTTTAATCACCTTTATCACTAAAAACCTTAGCTTTAGGAAGTTAGTGTTCACTTCTCATTACTAATAGTGTCCTGATTTGTTGTTGCAGATCTCAGCTTTTTATAGAATATAGTAGTGGCGTCTTTCAAAGCGTTAAAGAATATATTTTAAATTTCAGGATTGCTTTATATGTTTAGATAGTATTAATAAAGTAAGAAGGCCCAGAACACTTTAAATTTGTTCAACTGATATGACTATTTAAAATTACAAAGTTATGACCCAAGTATTTGATGATGTGTATGGCTTCACATAGTTACTTCTTTAAATTTTCAAAGCTTTATTATACCATAAGCTCTTTGTAAAAGCTGAATAGATGCGTTATAGGAAGGACATCTTCTTAAAATAGTATGCTACTGAATGTAGTATATTATTACCCATACTGTAACAAGATTATCATAATGGAAAAGTATAAAGTATCAGTATGCAATATGTATGGTTTAATGTGGTCCAGCATTGCAGTACTGGGGCCAATGTGAAGGCTTTTCTTGAAGGCTTAAAGATTTGTTTGCTTAGGGTCTTAATAACCTAGCTCTATGTTATTTAAGGCAAGTGAGGAAAGCCCAATTAGGGAAAAGAAAGTTTATTGGAGATCTAAAAAAATTGGTAAGTCCTAGCTGCACTCTGGATATTCTTATGTAGTTTTGGTATAATTGGCAAAAATCACAGCACCAATATTTTTTAAAATTATCATAAACCACATTATCTCACCACATATCTCAAGAATCTTCTCTTGGACTAGAATATCAAATTTTGATAGTTACACATGCTGTTTTTCAATAAGCTTGAAAAGCACTAACTGGAGATAATGGTGATAGTCTTTTGCCATTTTTCTATATATCAAGATGGCCTTTAGGTAGGCACCACAAAATATTAAGATAATCTCAAATAAATGTACTGCTAAGGGCTGGAAAGTATTGAGGAAGTTGCATAATCCAAATGGCATCATGATAGCTGTAAATCCCATACCAATTCTTAAAAAAAGTCTTTTATGTGTTGCCCTCATCTATGATGATTTGATTGAAGTATTAAGGAGGGAAGCACTGAAATATGCTTTGTCTCCAGTAAGTTAGCTGTTTATTTCATCAGCATTTGATATCTGGTAGTGGCTCTTTAAAGGCAATGCCACCCAGCTATAAAAGTTAACACAGTGTCATAATCCTCCACAAATATTATTAACAAACATAAAGTTGAGGGACGGGAATTTTTAGCTATTTGAGTTGGGCCAACCTGAGGACAATGCCACACCAATCAATGGGGAAAATTTTAAATTAATGGACTAGAGGATAAATCCTGATAACCCTCCACATGCAGCGTTTTTAAGAGCCAGGAACTTCATGGACCGCCTTTCTATTCTCTGCTCAGTTCTGGGCATTATTTCACAACGCTAACACAGTCAAAAATTGTATTTACCCAAAATTATCAACCAGGATCAAACTTGGGAGGCAATGGTCATTTAATCTATACTTTACACTGAGGCACCCTCCCATGCAATAGAGGAATTTTGTTATTAGGAATTACTTCTTGTTATACTCCATTTTATTGCTTCAGTGCCCTCTGTTAATTATGATTGCAGCTGTATGTAGGATCATATCTTGGTTACTTTCTGAAAAAAATCAATGGCATGTCAAACTTAGTATGTGGCTGTAACACGCTGGCATCTTGTACCCTAACCACTCTTTACAAGTTCTAAACAAGTCCAGAAATAATCCCATATTTGGTTAATAAGAGATTAAATGTAAGGTATCTAAGTAGTTGACATAGTAAACATATAGATCTGGATTAATATCATGCAGATAACTGTAATGTTCTGAAGTTTGTTACATCAGAATAAAGTTGTTAGAAATTGGCAAAGTCAAAAATGCAAAATCAAATGTTGGATTGAGGTGTTATTATCAAATCTATAAAAATGGCTGCAAAAATTGCCCAAAAATGGTAGAATTTCAGGATAGGGGCTCTCTTATATCAAAGGAGGCTTTTATACCATAAATTGGTGGAATAAAATTCATGGGGGGATAATAAGACTAAGGTCAGTGGAATTCTTAGCTGTGCTATTAGATCAATAAACTATTGATCTGATAAACAGTCAGATTTAACCAATTGGTCTGCCATCACAACTATCAGGAGTTCCAGTGAGCTCTAGTAGGTGAGTGCTTATAACAAGACATATAAAAGATGCAACTGCTACAATTTGGTAAAACTGGATTGTGACAACAACTGAGATTGCTTTTCATTAACTTGTTAATATATGTGCTGTTTGATTACCTGAGGTAAGCTCAGTATTATGAGACAATCTACCAGACATAAAAAATCTAAAAGTTAATTCTAGCTCCTCAAGTATCAGCTTGACAGCATCCATAATAAATAGCCTGAGTGCTATACATTTTCCCAGGGCCACACCTGTAATATCAGGTCTGGAATTGAGCCCCAGAATCTTATTTAAAAAGGGTCTAACAAAGTTTTATATATCACTATAATCAATAAGGGTCTTAAGAGTGACACACCACAATTATACAGGATCTAAAGCAATAAAACTGAGTAAGACTAAAAGCTGTCATTTATTGCAATAAAGATGATTTTGGATTGGTTCCTTGTGAGGATTTCTGCATGACAAGTGTCCAGCAGTAAAGCAGAAAAAAGCCATTTGTCAACCTTTTGCTCATATTCTCTGGGATAAAAAAAGACATACATAATAAACAACAATTAGGATATGTACATTTAGTGTGACTATTTATGGTTTGTCCTAATATTTTCAACAAATTCTCACATTTGTGTTATTAAAAAAGGTTTTAGTGATGGCGCATAGACCTTTCATTTGAGACTTGAAACCTGCCAAAATGGACCATAGCTAGCTTGTCATCAACTTATGTAGCCTTGAACAATGTGAGTAATTGCTGAAATAAGTAAAAAATCATCAAACCCCTACACAAGCATCATCAAATTTTTAAGGGCCTGAATACTTTCTCACTTTGATGCTGCGGCTTCCAATAATTGTTCTTTATAGAGCATATAGTCCAAGCATAAGTTTTTGTTCTATTCTATATATTGTGCAAACCAGTTAAGTGTATCCTTAAACAATGTCCCAACCAAGAGGACTTGAGGCATCATTTGCATAATGGGAGAGATAGTTTTTTAACTGTTCTCCTAACAGGATAAAACACTAATTACATCTGCTAGCGTTATTTTGTTATAGTGGGAAGTATTAAGTTCAGGTGTGGTATCTTTAAAAATTCAATACCATTTCATTTGGTTATGTGTTGTGAGATTGACTTTAAGGGCATGCTGAGTTAGTGTAGGAAGTCATATAGAATAGTAGGATGAGATTAGCAATGATATAAGAACCAACAACACTAAAAAAATACACAGATTACCAAGTTCTACTATAGTGATCAAACTAAATAGCTCATAGTGGACTAAGAATGCACCACCTTGTGTAAGACATAATCATGTGCTCCAAAAAAACAATCATTACAGGATGGGTGCCAGGTGGGTAAGGTACAAGGAAATAATCACTACAGTTTGATATAGTTCAAGGGTCATTACAATAAATTTGAAAAACTGAGTGATGTTGTAAGCCTTAGGAAACAACCTCTTTGGCTAGATTGGGAAAAACCTTATTTTAAACAAAAAATGGCAGGAATCTGACAGCTGTTTTTTTCATTGCCCTGGGTGATCTAGCCCATGTGTTGGATGAGAGATGGTAACAGCGTATCCACTGCAAATCATGTCTTGTCTTCCCTTGCTCACCAATAAAGAAAAGATGGTAATTAGAAGGTGTGTCAGGAGGTGGCAGAGAATAGAAGCCAGCGGCAGTGGAAGGCAATTGGATTGCATCCACAGAATAAAGTATATATATGCTTAAGTTCCTCCAGGGGAGGTTGAGTCACATTCCACTAAAAATAAAAGAACTAAGTTAGTTTGGGGGCGTGTTGATTTCCATCTGTCAGGTTTTCTCAGAATTTTCAAGAGAGCCCATCCTCAAAAGGAATGGCATGTCCAATCCCAACCCAACCCAATGTAGCTAGCCATATATAGCATGTCCATGGGCGCAACCTGCTATATTCTTGATGAGGTGTTGTTATCACACCAAGTGCAATCATGGTAAAAGTAATACTCTCACAAGAAAATTTGATGTTAATCTAACCAGGAGGGTCAAATATGAGTCATTATCAGAAATCATGTAAATGGGCGATACACCAGAACCAAATTATGATTTATACTTGATGGTAGCACACTTAGCTTTAGTTCACCATTTAATGAGCATATAGAGTAGTGGTCCCCAACAGATACCACTGTCAATCTATTTATTTCCCTTTCCATCATTTTGGTTTAAATAAAATTCATAAAATAATTCAAATTTGTTAGTGAGATAGAGTTCTGTTGAAAACTCAGTGGCGATGATTTCCCATTTTGGAAATCCCTGGTTAGTCCTCATGGATTCTTTTTTTCGTTTTACATCCATCAATATGGATAGCTGTATCAAAGGTATTCTGGCTGGGGTTTTAGGTGTTCACTCACCTGAAATTCCAGGCCAGTCTTATTATCAGCACACTATATGGCATAATAGAGCAACCCACATTTTTATCCCTCTTTATTCTGCTCTATGGGTGGGGCACTGCATGACTTAATTATATAAATGAGAATCTGATCTGTCAGCTATTATGGTATATGCTGAGAGGCTGGGCTGTTCAGAAAATTGTAGATTTTATTCTGGGGTTCAAAAACTTTCTTTGGTACAACAGTAGGGCCTACCCCTGGGTCAAATAGAGAAATCTAAAGTTTCCCATTTTCCTCAAAAGGCAGGCAGGAACAGGTTGTAAGTATGAGGATGTTATTTGATAGCTCAGAGAGTTCTTTACTTCTCGCCCAGTGGTCCAGTTCAAGCCAGGCTCCTGGGATTTGCGTTTTGGTACTGAGGTATGTTTCTGTCACTATCCTTTCTATTTTTTCATCTTACCTTCCCCTTTCTGCTGGTGGGTGAAGTATTTTCAAGTAGTACTGGTTGCAAATTCCTTGGTGGCCCAGTTGTTAGCAGCTGAACATCCAGAATTTGAAAAAGAATTTTCATGAGATGGACCAATAACCTTTCCTATGATGGTTCCACAGAAAGCCTTCATGATTATTACCACCCAGCTGGCAATATACCGTGCAGTCACTGAGAAACAATATTTTACTTATTTTTTGTTGCCACTGGAAATTTATTTGGGTGCGCACCAAGTATCACTTGAGGTGCTGGTAGATATGGGTGCAGTGGGAAACTTTATGAGTTTATAATTGGCGCAGAATCTGGACTTTGACTTAGAAGTGGGAGCATCTAGACTGGGAGCGTCATCAGCACCAATGTCTTTGTATAACATACACCAGTGCATGCCATTTTCAGTACACCAGTTCTGATTCTGTGATCAATTTGCTGCGGTAACAGATCTTCTCATTCATAAAAATTTTTGGGAGGGGGTAGGGTTGTGGTGTTGGCAGCAGGTTAGCATCAACTAGAATTCAAATATTTTGTCCTTTTAATTACCCATATGTGGGGGAGTTTTCCATCATCAATACATTTATCATGGAACAGGAAAGGTTTCTATCATGTCACTCCTTTCTTCATCAGTCTTCTGTAAGATTTCTCCTGGAGTTGATAGCATATCAGGATATCTTTGACATGAAGAAGGCTAAATGCCTTCCAACATATTCAAAATATGATCTGGCCTCCCACTTGATGGTAGCTGTGGTCAACATCAACTGTCTTCTGTATCCCTACATGGCATAGTAGGAAAATAGTTGGAAGTGTGGTTGAATATTATGTTCCAGAAGGTGTGGGTGTTTAGGAAGACATCTTTTATCACATCAACTAAAGTTTTTGCTTAGAAGGCTGATGGCACATTGTGCCCATGTGTTGACTAGGATAATTTGAATAATATTATGGTTCATGATCCCTTTCCTCTTCTCCTCAAGCAGATGATCAGCCAGGTGATCACAAGATCCTGGGTGTTTTTAAAGATCAATCTCATAAATGCATTCAACCAAATTCAGGTGGCAGAAGGCCATTAGTGGCTTACATTGATTAGGACTGGAAGAGGCATATTCCAGTTCCGCATGATACCCTTCAGCTTGAAAAACTCTCCATCCACATTCCACAGGTGATTGATAGTTTGCTTGGGGAACTCAGGTTTACCTGCATGATGGCATACATTGATGATATCCCATTACTCCCTCACTCCTGAACAACATGAAAAGGACCTGTAGGCGGTGTTGACTGCATTGCATAAGGCGGGCCTCTTTGTGAAGCCCTCCAAGTAAGTTCTTCCAGGAGGAGGTTACCTTTCTGAGTAATTTTGTCCTGAAGGATAACGATGCCAAGTCCCCCAGCAAGCTTGAGGTGTACTGGAGTGGTTCACTCCCATGACCCTGAAACAGCTGCAGAGCTTCTTAGCATATCATCTTTTTTAAAAAAATTCTCTCAACCCTCTCACAGCTAAACGTGCCACTTCTCCCTTCTGACTGGTAAAAATGTTCTATTCCCTCAAATGGAAGTGTGCCAACAGGCATTTGATATCTTCAAAGAAGTTTTCTGGCACCTCCATTCTCAAGCATGTAGATCCCACCAAGACATTAATTGTAGCACATGGCACCTCATCCACAGCTTTGATTACAGTATTACTGCAAGAGCAAGATGGTTTGGAGCACCAAGCCATCTAATTTTAGCGTAAGTTCACATCATCAAACAGTCTGTGGCCATCTATAATAAAGAGTTGTTTGCTGTGTCAAGGTCTCTTACCCACTGGCAGTACTTCCTTCAGGGTGCATGACATGAAGTGATGGCATGGATAGATCATTAGGCTCTTATATATCTTTGGGAGCCCCAGAAGCTGGTGCATCATCAGTCCCAAAACTTTTATGGCCTCTGAACTTTAATTTCAAATACAAATTCATGAAGGGAGATTCTAATATTCATACTGATTTTTTAAGTTAAAACCATGCATTGAATCTATTGGAGGTGGTCAAGCAGGAGTATAACTATGGTAATTCCACTTCCCCAAATCCTAGCCATTGCTCCTCTCACAATTTCAGTGGTGGATTGGGACTTAATTTTCCTCTGATTGTTCAAATATTCGCAGGTCAGACAGTCTATATGAAGGGCCTGGAGTTATTGGACCAGCTGGGACTGCTGACACCTAAGTGGCCTCATTATTCACTGGTAGTGGGGTAAATTTGTTTTAATATATATTGTGGGTGCTGCCTCAACACTGTAATGAAGTCATTTGAGCTCACCATGACCACTAGCAGTTAGCCACCCAGGTGATATAAAATTCCTTGATATAGTCAAATGGATGTACAAACTGGATGAGGATTTTCAGGGATATTTTGGCATGGATCACAAGTTGCATAAGTGCACATGGGCAAAATATAATCGCTTTAATAAAATTGGCCTTCTCCATTCCTTTCAGCAAGCTGAGGGTATGTGGACCACAGTATCTGTCAATTTCATCATTTGTCTCCCTTGCTCCAATGATTATAATATGACTATGGTAGTTGTAGCTTCTTTATCAAGTTCCCTTGTTTAGCCACAGTTCATTCACCATTATCTCCAAAGAAACTTTCCACTTCTTTGTGTGGCATGTTTTCTTGATGTTTAGATTGACACAGGGAATTATGAGTGACAGAGGACCACAGTTTACAGCGCACTTATGGATGGCCTACAAGCTACTTTGAAAATACAGCCATGTTATTCCACTGCCTATCAGCCCCAGGTTGGACAGTCAAATGGAGTGGGTCAACCAGATACTTGAAAAGCATATTTGGTGTTACACCACTGCCATGCAGGATATCTGGGAGGATGACCTGCTGTGGCCCAGTTTGCTTATAACAATGCCTCCCATGCCTCTTCAGGGTTTTTGCCATATGAGGCCATGTTAGGGTACAACCCATCGTTTTCTCCAGGGCTGTGCCTTTTCCCAGAGGACCCTGCAGCGGTGGAACATGCAAGTGGATCTGGAGCACTCAATACATGGTCTGTAAGCATCTGATTAAAGCCATCAGTGATTACAAATGGTTTGCATAATAAAACAGGTTTCCATGCATGAGTATTGTGGTGGGTTCTTCAGCCATGCTTGATATATGCCATCTGTATATGAAGGTGACCTCACAGAAGTTTGCAAGCAAGTGGTCAGGTCTGCATGAGGTTGTGAAAGATTTTGGAGATGACGCTTTCTGGTTGGCACTTCCCATATATTAGAAGCACCCCATCTTCCATGCATCCCATTTTCTCCCTTTAAAGGCAAGCCACCCATGGACCCTGAGCTGGTGTGTGATTGAAAACTTGGCAAAAGCAGAAATAATGCTATTTTAGTGTCCTATCACTTGTGTTGCTTGATGAAGTACTTGGTGGCATGGAAGGTCTTTCCTTATATAAAAACAGCTGGGTGAGTATCCATGATTATGCAAATTGCTGTGAGCTAGTTGAGGCTTTCCATGGGACATATCTGGATGCTCCCCACCATCCCTCAGAAGGTTGCCTTATTATGGCAATCAAGCTTTCAAAGGTGCACAAGTACTTGGTGCTGGCCTAAGTCCCTGATGGGGGTGCGACCCCAGTTTAACATGGAAAAGGTAATGTAAGCTTGGGGGACAACCTCTGAAGCTAAACCAGGAGAATTTTCATTTTGGACAAAAAGGGGAAATAGCCAGTGGAAATTTATCTCATTACCTTGGGCAATCTAGCTCATGTGTTGAATGAGAGATGGGTAACAGTGTATCCCCTTCAAATTGCATTTTTTCCAACCTGACTTACCACCAAAGAATTTGTGGTAAAATTTATAAGGTGTGCCAGGAGATGGTGGTAGAGTATAGAAACTTGTTAGTTGAAGGCAATTGGTGCATGTCCTAGGAGGGGATATTTGTAGGTTTTAGTTCTGCTAGAAAGGTTGTTTCACATCCCACCAAAGATAAAGAGGACTAAGTTAGTTTCAGGCATGAAGATTCCCATCTGCCAGGTTATCTTAGGAGTTTTCAAAACTAGCCCATCTTCAACAGGTACCAGCATGTCCAATTCCTTCTTAACCCAATAGAACCAGTCATATGTAGCCTGGCCATGGGTGCAACCTGCCATCCACCAGAGACATCATCAGGCCAAGTGAAATCATATCAGAATGAATATTCTCACCAGCAAATTCAATGTTAATCTGACCAGGACGGTCAGATATCAGTCAATATCAGAAATCATATAAATGGGTGATACACCAATTCAAATCATAAATTATACTTGATGGTAGCACACTTAGCTTTAGTTTCCCATTTAGTGAGCATATAGGGTAGGTGGTCCCCAACAGGTACTACTGTCAATCCATTTTCTTTCCCTTTCTATCATTTTAGTTTAAATAAAATCCTTAAAAAGGTTTTCAAATTTATTGGTGAGTTAGAGAGTTCTATTGAAAACTTGGTGGTGATGATTTTCATTTTGAAAATTCCTGGATAGTCATCATGCAGCTGCTTGTTTCATTTTCCATTTGAAATATAATGTCTTTACCAAATGTATTATAGCTGGAGATCTAGATGTTCACTCAACTCAAAGTTCAAGGCCATTTTTATCATTATCAGCACACTCCATGACAGAGGTGAGGTGCACTTTTCTTACATTGCTGTTGTCAAGCTAAGGTTTGATGGAAAGGTTGTAAAATGCAGATGATGCTGAAGGTAACTTTAAAAGTGGCCTGATGGTGCATACAACATTTTCATCATATGGGTTTTCAGTGTTGAGAAGGTAGTGCATGCTTATAATTTTACTTTAATGCATCTTTAAATTTATAATATATAAGTAAAGGTTAGAAGTAAAGGAAGCTTTATGCAATGCACTAAAGGTGCATGTTACAGCAGGGAAATAAGGAAGGGGAAAGCTACTATGATGAACTTCACTTGGATTGGAGATCTGGGCAACTTATTCCAGAGATATAAATCTTTTAAGTACCTACATTTTTAATGGTTTTATGTGGTAGATGATAAGATAGATAAAATTTAGTTTGTGGTAATTTATATCAAATTTAGATCTGATTTTGGAACAGGGTGGGGAGTTTAAGTTGGGTTGCACAATTCTAAGTGGTTGAAACTTGCTGGAAGGGACAAAGAGTTGATCAATTTAATATCTAAATTGAACAAGGGTCCCAAAATGTTTGCATATTAAAATTTTATAACCAACATGGTTTAGAGACCATTAAAAAGTTTAATAGCTCTGAGAGGGTTCCCATTGGCTCTTCAAGATTTATAGCCTTGGGATGCCAATTGAGTTATTTATCAGATCTCGAATAGTTATGCCCATTGGATCTTCTAACACTTTTATAAACCAAATTCCTGTTGGCTAAATAATTCATACTAGGGTTCAATTTAAACAACTAAAAATGTTGAGCAGGCCTTACCTATGCAGGCCAATTGCAAATTAATAATACTGGTGTGCAAACTTAACTAGCCCATGTTCCCAATCCCATCTACCCAATCACCAGTTTGACACACCTTTTCCAATGATCAAACCTTTTACTTGTATTACTTTTGTTGGCACCCCTAAATCTGAAGAGAAATCCATCAAAAATAAAGGGTACTCAGTTGGCCTTTGAGCTAACTGCACCAACCCCAACCCATCACCTTTTAAGCTTTATGTTATCCATCAGCCACCCCCTTAGCAATTACATCTTATAGAATATCCCCTCCAGTGATGACATATGGTTGGTCTATTATTGTCAGTTTAGACTTCCACTTCACATGGTACAGCTTTGCCTCTTAAGAAGGGATATGAAAAATTATAGAGCTTTACTATAACTGTCATCCTACCTTTGATCTGTTCATATAGCTGGCCATTAAAAAACTACCCCCTCACTGATCACTTATATACCTATTTGTATATGTTATAGGCTAAGTTGGTTGGACCAACCTTCTCGGTAACGTGAACCCCCAATCAAATTGAAACTAGGGTCCAGAGTAAGGTTTTTAGCTGGGTAAAACTTAAAGTGAGCTTATAGATACCTACCAGTTGGATTCGGCACCTTAATTAGTAAAGCCGCTTCAAACTTCTAAAGCTACCGTTGTTACCAACTGTAAAACTATGGTAAACTCAGTAGCAGTTAACCTTACACCTTAAGGTAAAAAACGTTTTGCGTATGGGGTAAATAAACCTCCATCCAAATATAAGCTTTATAGTCACCGATTTAGCTACCGTTATGTATTCCGAGATGTTTTGCTTGGCCTTACCATAAAGTTCGAAACCCAGCTCTAACTTTATCGGCCACCCTTTTTAAAAGTTCCAATAGCGGACATTAACTAGAGGTGCGGAGTAATGTCACCGATAGTCACCTTAAGGTCGGACAACTCAGTCAAGAGCTTAAAGCTGGCTAACGGTAACCTCAAACCCCTATTATGGGAGTTTAGATTTACTGGATGGTTTATAAATTTTAACTCTACTCATACCTCCACTCAATCGAGGTGGCTGCTCACTAGAGGGATGAAGCGGCCCACCTTCAATTGGATGCCATAACCTTAACCGCCAATTTGGGGTTAAGCCAACCCTGCGCTAGTTGCAGATGGTAGCAGGCCATGGGGCTTAGGAAACCTTATAGCCCGGCAGTATAACTTTGAACCAACGGTCACCCTTTAGCAGCATGCTGTAGCCCAAATTTAACCTCAACCAAAGCTTTGCAAAGTTGTGTGATTATCAATTACAATCCCCATCCTTTACCCAATTACCGGGTAGAGCCTCTACAGTTGACAAATTTAACCCTGCGTTATGGCTCAACTGGCCTTGTGGTAGCTGCCGCTCCCCACAACGGCTTTAAACTTTACCACGCGTAAAACACCCTAAAGCTTAAGCGGCCCCCACCCACCTGGGGAGCTTAGCCTATCCGATGGGTCCAGTAAAGTTTGAGTTCGGCGCGGAGAGGATGGGCATTTTGTTTATAGAAGCGTAAACCCAATTCGCCACCCAGAATTTTGGGTGCGGAGATTTATAGCCAACTTTTTCTGCCATAGGTCATTCGGTATAGGCGATACCGCTATACTTACGCATCTCAGTAATGAGCTATACAGTCCTAATGACTACCGTGGGGGGAAGGTTTCACTTCCACCCTACAGCACCTCATAGGTTCCCCCCAAAAGCTCTACAAGCGTAGTTGCTTAATCCACACCTGCTAGCCGTTGTAAGCTACCCACCGCTATCAACCCCACGCCAGATGGTTTACCAAACTACCAAGAGTTATAGGGGTGACTGGGGAGTCTTTCAGTAAGGGGGTTTACCGATTCGGTCGGAACCGCGTAGCCGACCTGGTACCCCCATGTGCGGAGGGGGTATTGAACTCGGATACCGGCGGTAAAGGGTTCCAGGTACGCTTACCGCGACCCCCCTATTAAAATAAGTTGGCTTAAACCTTACCCCAATAGTTTAAAACCCCTAACTTTCAAACCTCATCCGACTGCCCACCTTAACCTGGGTAGGTTCGGTTTAACCTCAACACCGTATAAAAGTTTAACCGCCTAACTGGGCACCCCACACCCCCGGTAAAAGGGGATGCATCGGTTCCGAAGCTGTTCTAAGGCGGCCCCTCACGTTAACCCGGCTGGTTAACCCCGTAAGATTAAACCCCAATTTATAACTTCGCCCACCCCAGAGCCGAATACAACTTGGCGCGGCCGTCTGGCGCGTTTAACTCACCCCAACCGAAAGCGTACCAAAGCGGGCGGGGGTTGGGGAACCTTATCTATTGAGGTTAATGCCATTGGCTAGTGTTTACCTAGGGTTTAGGTGGCGTGACGAAACTAAACCGGGGCTGGTTGAACGTAAAACAAGTCAAGTCCGTTTCAAGGGGGAGGCGTACCCGTCTGATGGCAGGCGGGGTAGAATCGGCGGGAACTGGAGTACGTTGAGGTAGTCTGCGGCCCTAAGCACCCGCGTAGAACTCAAAAGGGTAAAGTTTAAAAGTTCAAGCGTAGCTGGGGGCATAAGCTGGAAAAAAGCGCGTCGCTTCAAACTTGGGGTGGTAAAAACGAACGTTTTAATGGGATGGGCCGAGGGTAAGGTGGGGCGGATACGGGCGATAAACCTGGCGCCGTGGCGAAGCGTGCCAAGGACAGCTTAACCTATAGGCTTGTGGTCCATCCCGGTATAACCGCCGTAGCGTCACCCTCGTCGCAGCAAGCTGGTCGAGTCGACGATGGCGGAGGAGAGAACCTGCACATCCAGGCGTAGAAAGCGCTCGTTGAGGCGGTGGGACCCGGGCTCCTCCTCCCAGGGGGTGAGGAACGAAAAGCGGGGGAGGGGTGGGGCTGCGGGTCCGGGACGGCGGGGGCGGGGCTGTCGGAACGGTTGGTGAGCTCGGTGGGGAGGATGGCTCGCATGGTGGGGGAGTAGAGGTAAGCCGACCTGCCCGCCGAACCGGCAGCCACCAGCGATGTCAGGTTGTCGGCCGGCGGGGCAACACGCTGCGCGGAAGGTTTCGTTACGCGAAGGCTGCGGTTGACCCACTGGTAGAACCGGCGGCCGTCAACCTCGCGCCTATCGAGTCCGTTCGAAGAAACGAACGCCGAAAAGACGCGCTCGCTGTAGGAACCCGGATGGGTTTGGAGCGAGGTCGCGTCCTCGAGGGCGAACGGGGCTGGCGAACGGACGTGGACCGAAGGCTTACGGGTGGACACGTGATCCAGCGTCTGAGCTGGCGAATAGAAGGCGACCTCGCTGCCCGGTTTGGTCGTCGGTAGGTTGAAGAAGGAGACGGAGAAGCACATGGCCATAAACACGGCACCGGCCACCTTCTGCTTCATCCCCCGCTCCGAATCGGATCTCTCGGGGGAGCCGGCGCGGTTGCGCTCCTCCTGGACGGCGACGGTGTGGGAGGGGCTATTAACTGGAGGATCGGGCATGCCGCCCAACTCACGCACCATATCCTCCAGCATCTGCACGCGCGCCTTTAGGGAGGCGTTCTCGCTCTGAAGGCGTTCGTTTTCGGTCTCGAGGTTAATGAGCTGCTCGCGCTTGCGCTTGCGGGAGAGGAGCGCGGCGGCCCGGTTCTTGATGAGCCGTTCCTGGCGCTTATTGATCATCTTCTGGCGCGCAGCCTCGTTCTCCGGAGAGGCTTCGCCGTGCGCCGAAAGCGTCTCGGGCGGGGATTCCACCTTGTACGGTGCGTCACTATACATTGAGGGGATGTAAAGCTCGGCAGAGGGCGCACAGGGCCTGGGGGCGATATTCGGGACCGGCGCCGAAATGAGGGGGTGGAGAAGCTGGGCCCCGATTTGGGCGCACTCTGGCTAGCTCGTTGGGCGGTTGGCTCGGATGACTTCTTTCGCGGGTGCGGGGAGGTGCGAGGCTTGCGCGTTGGCCCCTTCTTACCGGCCGCGGAAAGGGGAGCGGTGGTCGAAATTGGCGCCGAGAGGGGAAGGGGTTTTTCGAAGGATTGGTTGATGAGCTGGGGGCAAAACATGGCACCGCCCGCGTCCACGGGGGTACCGGAAAACAGGGCGGGGAGGCTGGCGGTGAGCGGGTTGGTAAAATAGTCCAGGCCGACATAGCCGGCGGCTTGAGATTGGGCGGCGGCGTAACCGTCGTACATACCAAGCTGGTACAGGGCATTCCAATCGACGCTGGGGAGTTCCCGGTTGGCCAAGTTGTCCATCTGGGCTGAGGACCAGGAGCCAGGGGAGTCGGAGGTGGACTTGGTACGCAGTACGGGGGAGGCATTATCTCCGATGGGACCAACGTTTGGCTGATCAAACGCGACGTCTTGAGAAGCCTCCTGAACCATCTCCTGGTTGACGTAGGTTGCAAAGCTATCGCTACTGCTATCCGCCTTTGCTTCCATTTCGAACGATAAAAGTCTGGCTACCCTCGAAATATAAACCTTGGCTCGGCATGGAGGCTCCAACTCGACTTTAACCGATAGTTCCCATTGGCTAATCGTACCGCAATGCGATGATTCCCATTGGTTAATTCGTACACCCTCCCAAGCTCCATAATTTGAGCCTTACAGCTGATCAGCCAAAACCTTCCAATAGCCATCTGAAGATAATTTTGGAGGGGGCGAGTTTGATTACGAATGGATTATTTATTATTAACCCATTACATAACCTAAGTTTGGTGGTTGATAGGTGCTGGAGTTATTATTATTGACCCATTACATAACCTAAGTTTGGTGGCTGATAGATGTTGGAGTTGAGCTCGATCGGACGAATCAGATTTTTCCATCTTGAATTAGATTGATGGTGGCTATTCATCGGTAGACGCTCTCCCATTGGTTAAAATTGATTCGTGTTCAAAGATCCTAAGAATCGGGATGTATATAAACGAGTGCCATAAAGATAGGATTATTTCCATCAGCCCTCTAAAGTGGGAAGTGATGTCAGGGTTCCAAAGTATGAAAGCTTCACGGTGGGCGGTGCTAGGCGCACCGTCATTTTTTCAATAATTTTGGGACGTTAAGTTATTATAGTCCATGGACGCCAGTGAGGGACTACTTGGCTTAGGTGGACGATCCATCGGTTTACAAGATATGTGGATGAAATAACTTCGTACCAATTAAAACTCGAACTTTAATATAATTTTAATCATAGACGGTGAAAAGGTTGGGTAATCTCACAACCTATGGGAATAGTCGAAGGCTAAACTTTCTAGAATGGATTTTAATGGGGAACAGTTTACGCCGCGCTCAGAAATTATTCTGTGCACGCTATTTCTGCGGCGGTAGGTACGAAGGCTCGGTGATACGAAGGCGAAGGATCGTGTTGAGATGTTAAGTCAGGTACCACCCCCTTTACAAAAATTTGAGGTGGGATACCATCGTTGGAACCTCAAAGCCATCGCATGAAACCACAGCGGTATCGTCAGATTTAAAGGTTATATGGTATGAAGTCGAAAGTGGTCAGCTTTAAAGGTTATAAACTGCTACTATTACACTATAAACATCTATGAAACGAGTATGCCGCCGGTTCAGCTTCGAAACGTATCAGTTGATACCTGGGGCTGGGCAAATGTAGGTCCCACTCAATTATTTTAGTAATCGAGGCGGGTCGACCTTGGGACAAATATACCACACCAAGATTTTTTTGTAGCCAGTATAGGTTTCGAACATGGGAACAAAACATGCATAAGAATGGAAGCCGGAATTACCCTGCCAGGCTAACTACCCTTCCCACTCCTTTATTTTATTGCTGGTCGGGACTCTTCACGATACATAAAGCTTAAAAGGTCGATAGGTTTGACAACGTTTAAACATGCCTGGGTAAAAACTTAACGTCGAGGTTGGCAAGTAGCAGTTTAAAGATAGTAATGCCATCTCCAAATCCCTACTGGATCTAAGTATTTGGGTCAGTTGATAATGAAAAAATTACTACTCTGGTTAAAAGGATACTTTTTATCATACGAGTAGATAAATTTATCGCCATATGGATCGATGAGAGGTAGGTGCTCTTTGCACGTAGACCTAAAAAGCTTCTGATGGGTTTAATGGTACGCACCCTTTATCAGATTAAACTTGGGTTTGGAGTTATCAAGTCCGCATCATTCAATCTTGGCTTACCTTTAACCCTTCAATCTGATGGTTTGAACATTACGTTTAAGAACCATCTAGTATTAAAAAAACATTACGTTTAAGATCCGAATTTCGGTTGGATTTAATTCGAAGTCTAATTTTATAGAATTGATCCGAATAACTAAGGTTATAATAAACCATCGGAGTATCTGCCATAACAATCATCATTAGCAGATACGAACTTAACCTAATAGTTATGGGATAATCGAAATTTTAAACCTTAGATTTAGTATTTAGAAGCTCAGTTTTTAAGTAAAGCTCCATTTTAAAGTTCAGTTGATACGTAGAATGTGAACATCAATCCTATTGACCTAACTGGACTTAACCCTTTCACCGATTTTCAAAAAAAAACATCTATTTTTTGGCCCTTAAATTTTGCAAAAACTTCTTAGCTGATGTTCACACTTTTTGTAATCACTTTGGTCCGTGTCGTAACACGAATATTCGATAAATTTAAAATAAATCTATATAAATTGTATTTTAATTGGACGCATATACGCGTTTATAGATTTAATTCACCCCCATTTTTTGGACGCATATATGCGTCAAATCATTGAAAGGGCTAAAGTGGATCAAACCTCATAGAATAAGCCTACATCCTACGTTACACACCATCCCCCAATTCTATTGACGATGGTGATCGATGGGAGCTTAATCTTCTAGAAGCTTCCCGATTTTAAAAATTGAGTGACCACTACATTTTAGTTATGCTCACCAGTCGATTTGAACCGCTCTCCATTTTTGCTTTTCAACTCACAATCTTGTTTGTGTTGGAGTCTTGCATCCTTCATTTAACACACTTCCTGATATAACCTATTGATAAAATTTTTCAAAGTTACTAAGGTCAGATGGCAATACAATATTCCACCATATTTTTTAATTTTCATATTAAAATAAGAAGTTTGATAGGTAAGAATAAATTTTATATGTTTTTAATGGTAATTAATATATTCTTATAGCCGAGCAGTTTGATATTCGTTTGATATTATAGTTCAAAATGTTTTGCCAATTGGTTAGTAATCATTTGACTAACTATCAAGTTCTCTGTTTTATTTAAAGGTGTGATCTAGCGAATTTCATAAAAGCAAGGCTAAGAGGCCCAGAATAGCCTTTTCTTCTCTAACTTATTATTTTGGCAAAGGTTGGGTGCATCAACTTTGATTTTTCAAGCCGATTAATTTTATTTATATTCTAAACGTCGAATCCAATTATGATGCTCCATTAGGTAATCGATTAATTATGCTAGCCAACTTGAACTCATTATGTCAACCTTTGAACTCACCACTATTGATGAGGATAGGTTTACAGCATGATAAACTTGATATTGGGTTGCCATTCGAGGTGATTAAATGTAGATGGCTAACCCATGATATACGCTCCAACTAGTGGCATATATGTTATGCAGCTGATATGCAACTTATAACCTATTAGGCTTCTTACATAAATGCAAACTATCTCTACCACTGCCTCCCAAGTTTGATCCTGGTAGCTGAACTTTGGGTTTGGGACGATTATGACTGTGTTGGCGTTGCGCACCAATGCCCCAAACTGAGGTAGCAAATAGCAAGGCGGTCCATGGAGTTCCTGGCCTACCATATGCCGCATGTGGAGGTTTTCCAGGTTTTATTCTCCTTTCCCATTACTACAGATCCTCTTAGTTGGTGCGGTATTGTCACCAGGTTGGCCCACCTCAAATAAAATTTAAAAATTCATAAATGCAAACCACACGTGTTGGATTGAAGTGTATAAACATGCTCATTTAAAGAAATTAGAGGTACGCCATCTATATAAGTGGGTAACAAAAGGATAATGCCTTGCATAAAGGCAAACATCCACTATCCTCCATAAGTACATTAATGACTAATTTCTGTGGGATTGGTATAATCATTCTTTAATTATAGTAAAGAGGTGTGCTAACTTTTGATCAATAAATGTATGATATATTCCATTAGGGATGTAGTGTTTATATGAGAGATAAGAAGCTATCCCACTTTTGCATTAGTTTATACACTTTATATTTGTGCCAAATCTGTTTAGCATATAAACCTTGGATGTTAGTTGTAGAAAGCATACCATGATCTTTTACCTAGTGACTAAAATATACCATCTAAAAGTGTGAGCAATCCTTTAGGTTCTATATTATGAGTTTGGAGACCCAACCTTCCTCCTAATCATAAAGGATTCCCCTAAAGGTGCAAGAGAGGTCCTAAGGCACCAGCAGAGCCACTTGTCAGACAATTGACAGTTTGACTAGTGAATAAGAAAATTTTGGAGAATAACAGGTTTGATTTTAGTAATAATCTCCAACCAAACGCTTGGTAAGAATCCTACCAGTTAGAGTAATGATGTTACTCCTAATATTTAGCTGAACATCTTGGATTGCACAGATGAGGTTACTTTGAATCTCTGGTGGAATAGGCCAGCTGACCTGGAAGTCTGCCTGTTATAACTTTGCCAATATTGTTGGGATACACCATAAGGGTCTCACAGAGTTATTCCCATTGAGCAATGGATGGACAATATGGAAATTGTTGGTCCTTGAAACAAACTTAAAGAATTAAATAAAATACAAAGCAATTAGCTCCAGATACACTACTTTATTTAATCTAATATTAGCAGATTCCTTCTGCTCTGCTCTCTACTTTCTACTAACAATTCTCCCCCTTCAGTCTTCTCATCCCACTTATATATCCACAACTTTGGCCAATACCAAGACTTTTGCTTAGATCATTCTTTACCACTGTATCCTTATTGGTTCATCATGACTGTAAGGTCCCAGCAGGATATTATTATTAGCTTCAATATTACCTTAGCTTATGGCAAACTACTGAATATCTGTCATAAATTAACATTGCCTTATCACCCTAATTGAAGGTGATCCAATAACTATCCTTTCTGACTCAAAAATTGCCTTATTCCAAGGTGCTCAAATATTCATACACTAGTAAATCATGGTCAGCATATTTTAGCCAATCTGCCATAGCTATTTAGGGCTTATTGTCCAGTCTATCAGAATCTTGAAATTAAACCCTTAACTGGACAATAAGTCTCCTATTGTTTATACACTCAAAGGAACTTTGCGTGCACTTGGTTAATGATCTGACCACTTGTGGGGTCCTTGATAGTATAGACATTGACACCTGTTTTTTCAATTATTTTAAATAGATCAATCCAGATGTTGGCCAATTTGTGCTTCTAACCAAACCCATGATGGTCATGAAATAGAACCAGCTCTACACCTTTGAACTGAGCTAGCATGCTGCACCATTCCCAATCAGTATTCTGATTATTTATCTTCTTGGCCAAGATGAGGGAGTATGCTTCAGTTTGCAACCTGATCAACATGTTCACTAGATTAGTCAAGTAGTTGAAAATCCATTTCGCTGGTATCTTCTACACAGGTATAAAGCAGTGCTGAAAGAGCTGGGTGCCATCCATATAGTAACTGAAAGGGACTCTTCTCTGTGACAGAATGGTAGGTAATGTTAAAGGTAAAGATGGCGGTGAAAAGAAGAGAACTCCAATCTGAAGGTCAATCTGTTACTAATTTCTGGATCATGTTTACCAAGGTTCCATTGACTCACTCAACCATCCCATCAGACTTAGGGTGATATTGGATCATCAAAACCCTATGGATGGCCATCAGCTCATTTAGCTTTAGTATAATGGAAGAGGTAAAGTTTGTTCTGTTATCAGTAAGGACAATCTGAGGGAAGCCATGACACTAGATTATACATTTCATTATAAACTTAGCCACTGTGACTGCCCCCAAATCCCATATTGCCCATGCTTCAATTCACCTGGTCAAGTGGTAAACCACCACCATAATGTCTTTGGACTGGTTAGCTCCCATTGTCATAGTGCCAACAATGTTAATGGAAACTATATGTCAATCAAATTGTGGTTTCACTAACTGGTATGAGTTCTTATGGTGAAACAGCTTTTCCACTTGGCACTGGTGACAGCAGGAGATAATTTCAAGAACATTAAAGTTCATGCTTTCCCAATAATACTGAGATGCAACAATTCCAATGTCTTGCGCAGTTCACCATGTTCAACTGCCTTATGTGCGCTCATAATAATGCCAGAACATGCCAAGGGTTGCAGAAAGCTCATTGTAGAATTGCTAATCTGCTTGTACAACTCACCATTCCAGTAAAGGGTATTTTCTTACATCTCCTTTAACGCTTTTATGACTTGAGGCGGTTCATCATTATATTTTTAGCTGAGCATTTTATCATACATCACATCTCTTAGATCTTCTGTGATGTCAACTGTTAGTAATCTTGACAAACAATAAGCGTTCTTATGTTTTGCTCCTGGGCAGTGTAGGATCTCAAAGTCAAAATCCTGCAGTTTGTGGGCCCATTGGGATAGCCGCCCTTCAGGATCCTTGAGGTTTTGCAACCAGCTTAATTAAGCATGGTCCATTATGACTTTAAACTTCACTCTATGCAAATACACCCTAAATTGTTTATATATATAGATCACTTTTAAGAACTCCCACTTGATCACAGTAAATTATGTTCATAGCAGTTCAGGCTCTGACTGCAGTATGCAACTGGGTGCTCCTCCACCTTGTCATCTTATTGGGATAGGATCGCCCCTACAGAAAAAAGAGATGCATCCATCTGGTTGATAAACTCTTTATCAAAAGTTGGGTAGCACAGCACCTGTGCACTGATTAATGTCATATAAAGTGTATTGAAGGAGCATTGTTGACATTCTCTATTTAAACACAACATCCTTTTTTAGTAACTCAAACAGAGGACCTCCAATACAGTTGAAGTTAGGTATAAAGCATTGTTAGTAAACCACCATCCTCAAAAATACCTATATGTCATGCTTACTGTTTGGCTGAGTTATTTTTCAGATAGCTCTCACCTTAGCCAGTTAGGGTTTCAGACCCGTCTCATCTACCACAAACTCAAGGTACTCCAGTTGGTCCTTGAAGAAGTGATATTTATGGGGCTTGATCTTGATGTTGGCCTCAGAAAGCTGGCATAATACCTCCTCCAATTGGTAAGGTGCTCAGAAAACATTTGGGAGAAAACATTGATGCTGTCAAGGTACACAAGAACGAACAACAGCTTCAGGTTGCCAATAATGGTGTCCATAGCCTGTTGGAACGTAGCTGGGGAATTGCACCGCCCTTGAGGCATATGTGTCAGTTGGTAAAGCCCCTTGGATGTGATTATAGCGCATTTATCCCGTTCTGCTGCAGCAACTCAGTTTGCCAGTAACCCAATATCAAATCCATTGCCAAGAACTAATGAGGTCCACCTAATCAATCTAAAGCATTGTCAATCCATGGCAAGGGATATAAGTCCTTTTTGGTGATACTGTTGATCTTCCTGTAGTCTATCACCACCCAGTTAGTACCATCCTTCTTTTTTACAATTTGAACAAGTGAAGCCCACAAACTCTTTGACAGTTTAAGCATCCCTTGCTTCAACAGCTTATCAATTTTATCAGTGATGATCTCTTAAACTTCCCTTGATTAGCAGATCATTCAAATCCTGATGGGAAGATGATCTCCCATGTATAGTTGATGGACCACCCCATGAGTGCACCCTAAATCATGGTCATCAATGACAAAAATCTCATTATACTTTTAAAATTAAGCTATCACTTGATCCTTCTGTTCTTCCAATAACCCCAAAAAACTTTTGCGTGGTACTATTGCCATTATGAGGTGCTGCAGTTCAATGGGTAGACTAAATTTATCTAGTGACCCAAATTCATGGATCTGAAGGACCTCCTCAACTGAGTCAAGTATAAATATATTACTATTTGATGGCAGCAGATCTGCAATAGTTTTTTTTGTAAGTTTGCTAGTAAAACCTTAATCTCTTCATTTTCCAGAAGTATAATGCCTGGAGCCACATGAGGCTCAAGCCACAATTACTGATAAGGCCCAATAACCTCCAAATAGAGCCTTTCTGGTATTTCCACCTCTAACTTGGTGTTTACAATTACTTCTTGTTCAGAGGGGATGGATATAGGCCCCACAGCTCTAAGAGGCAGCTCTTGATATTTATATATCTGCTGGGGAAGAGCCCAGTTCTTATTTTTTAATTGAAGGTAGTTCACTGGAATCACTTCACCACTATAAGCTAGGCTGATATGTCCTATATGCATCAGATTCTTTGGCACTTCGCTAGAGATAATACAAATAGGATCTGCTGCACCAAAATTTTGAAGGTCTTCTCCATCATATCAATGACAGCTCTGAAGTGTCACATGAAAGCAGTTCCAATTAGCAGGTCATAATTACTGTTCAGTAACACTATTTCTGGAGCTGCAATGACAATTAACCTAAACTGCAAATGAAGCGCACTGTACGCCCCTTGGAGACTGTGTTATCTTCTCTAGCGGTCTGTCATGGAAATAGCAGAATAAATTTAGACTGGCCTGCCAGTTGGGATGCGTAAGCACCCAAAAAGCAAGCCAGAATGCCAGAGGCATTGCTGACTGGATGACTTGATATGGAGCTGGGCATTGGAAAATGACAAAACGTTGGTGCAACAACATGGTGAGAATGATCCTGATGATGAACCACACTAAACTCACTTCTGACCCAGGGGGTCTTGCTGCAGGGGGTGGAATCACTGAGATAGTCTCAATAAGATCCTCAGCATATGGTGCCATTTCAACCGGGGTGGCAAGGAGATGGATTCTCTCTTGCAACTGGTAAACATATGCTACAATATCCCTGTGTATTGCTACCGGAAGTTAGTGATCATGGGGTTGTAGAGCCAAAAATATTGGACTTGCTGAACCCAATTGATGATGGAGAGGGCCATAGTGACCAAGAGTATTGGTAGAGCCCATCTGGTATATGGACTGACAGGCTACCAGGGAAATGCCCTCAGGGATGCGGTTGGAAGAAATAATAAAATTTGTTTAGTTTTTTAGTAAAATTTTATTTGAAGGAAAAGGAAGAAAATTAACCAACAATTTTCTCAGTGCTATGCAGCTGATTAAATAGTGGTTGATTGGGGTAGTGACAAGTTGGGATCAGGTCCTGTAATTTTGACCTAACTGGAAAATTGTTCAGGAATGGGTGGGTTTATTCCTTGAGAACTGACATAGCAAAATTTGGCAGTGGGCTGAGTCGCTGTTAGTTTGACCTCAAATGTCCAAACTGGGGCTCAGCTACATTTCTGATAGTTGGCACGATGGCATTTAGCCCAACGAGCAACGGGAATCCCCCAAGGCCACCCCACATAGAGATGGGTCCATGTGGTTGAGAATGGGCTTGGGACGCCCAACCTGCCCACGCTCAGTCACTGAACCATTCATTTGGTCAAAGGCATCACATCAGCCACAATGCCTAAATTGCTAACAGAAAGCTTTGAACTCTCATCGATGGCGCCCAATGTTAATTCTATCAGCACATTGATCAAATTGGAACTGTTGGGCATTCCAGCTGATACCTCAGTCTTCATGCCTTTCCAGCCATTTGAGATTTGGGCATTGGCCTGATTGCCACTCAAATTATATCTGACCAATTTCAATTTGACAATCTTGGTGCAGATTTCGCTGATTCCCTGCAACAGTTCTGCTGAGGTGAGTGTGGGTACTGGGGGTGGGATCCAAAGCAGAAGAGCTGTTACCCATTGCTCATCTACTACGTGAGTGAGATCACCCTGAGTAACAAGGGGTACTGCCATCCTCATTGGTGTCTTTTTACTTGGGAACAGGAAGATGGCCCAATCAAGAGCCAGGGGACATTCCCTGGGACTTACATTACCCTTTCCTTTTTCCAAAGGAAGAGCACCCCCACTGGGAAACTGAGCCAGAGCCACATTCTTGTGTGCCTTGGGTAACTTGATAGCCATAATCATCACAACTTTTGGGGGGGGGGGGTCAGGGAGCCTCAGGGTAGGATATATGGAAAGCTTTGACCAGGTCCATACAATTCGCGCAATTGCGCACCTTAACCCAACTATTTTCATAGGCTGGATACCCTCTCCAGGCTACTAGATATTGGATGGAACGTCATGACTTCTGGGATGCCAGGATGGCCTCTACCTCAGCTTCTTCCCCATCATCAACAATGATCGGCTCCAGTTCCATGAGAATTGCACCCTTGAAGGGTGACAGCTGGGAAACATGGAAAACTGGGTGCTGCTTCCAATGCGCAGGAAGCTTCAGATGGAACGCTCCATTACCCAATACTTCTTCCACTAAATGGGGGCCTGAGCGCTTACTGGCGAACTTGCAGGAAGGGGTTTGAATTTGCAAATGATGGGTATCAAGCATAATGTAGGAGCCCACCATAAAATTATGACCTGGAAGGTGCTTGCAATCCATGAACTGCTTGTAGTCATCGATGGCTTTAGCAAGGTGTTCCCATACTAAAGCTTGAGTTGATCAGATATGGGCAGCGTGGTCTGCAGCAGCTTGAACCTCAGGCTGCAGGCACAGCCTGACTGGAAATGAAGGATTATAACCCAACGTTGCTTTATAAGGGGAAAACCCCATAGACGTGTGGGTCCCATTATTATAAGCAAATTGAGAGAGGGTCAAGTCACTGGCCCAAGTATCCTGTGCTGATGCAGCATAGCAACGCAGGTACTGTTTGAGGACTTGACTAACCCGCTCTGTCTGTCCATCAGACTGAGGGTAATATGCCATGGATTGACAGGAGGATATTTTCAGGATTGATAGGAGTTCACTCCAAAACTGCACAGTAAACTGTGAACCCTGGTCACTGATGATCTTCTGGGGAAGACTGAACATCAAAAACACATGGCATATGAAAAGGTGGGCAATTTCTTCGACATAATCGTGGAAGTATAAGGGATAAAAAGGGAAAATTTTGTGAAACAACCCACCACTACCATCACTGCTGTGAACCCATTAGAACAGAGGAGTTCAATGATAAAGTCCATGGACACTGAGGTCCATGGACCTCCGCCTGCTGTAAGGGGTGCAGGAGGCTATTTTTGCTGGAGCAATCCAACTTGGCCCTAGTGCAAGTAACACAATTGGCAATCCAAGCTGAGACCTCTTTAGTCAGTCCCACCCAATTAAAGGTTTGCTTGATTAGATCGATGCATTTCTTGTTACCAGGATGTCTGACTGTGGGGGGATCATGATGTGTGCAGAATACCTCTGATTGAAAGGAGGGGGAACCCAAATGTGAGAATGGAAATAAATGAGTCCCTCTTCTAAGGAGTATAGGAAGTGTTTGTGACTTGAGTGAACCAACTGCTTGACCAACTCCACGCCTTCAGGGCAGGCCATTTGACCAGCTAAAACCTGAGCCAATAATGGGGCATTGGGAGCCAATGCAACAGAGGAAACAATGGGAGGGATGATTGACAGAATCTGAGCAGCAGGGATAATGGTAATAAGATCCACCTCCTCAGGTTCTGAGGGACATTGGGTGGGACTGCGGCTTAGGAAATCAGGAAGTACATTGAGTGCACCTTTATCAAATTTGTATTTGAAGTTAAAACTGCACAGATCCTGATAGGTTTGGGCCTGCCATTGCACCAATTTTGGGGCTTGCGGAAATACAAAAGGGCCTGTTGATCCGTGCAGACCATTAATTCATGGTGGGCACCCTGCAACAGATACCGCCAATGAGTTAATGCCCAAGCAACAGCTGCCAATTCCTTGTTGTAGATGGCCCAAGACTGCTCCATGGCTGTGAATTTTTGGGAAAAGTAAGTGACCAGATGTTCAAGACTATTGTGCTCCTGAAGCAACACTGCTCCCACTGCTACTGATGAGGCATCACATGCAATAATATACGGTTTGGTGGGATCAGCATGTTTCAAGATAGGTGGAGACACGAAACCTCCTTGATTAATTTGAACGCCTGCTGACATTTGGGCATTTAACAAAATGGTACATTTTTCCCAGTAAGGGTGTAACGCACTGGCTCCTTCCAATGAGCCATGAATGAGTTGGGCAACAGGATCCATGTTAAAGACCATAGGGCTGACAGGACTCCTGATACTACTCTCCTGGTGCGCGCGCTACAAAATTGGACAAGCACCCCCTGGAAAACAGTTGCAAGTATACTTAACCCCAGCAACATGCCTTGACTCCAAGACAAGGTATAGAGGGAGGCAATAGCCCTTCCAAGCTCACTCTCAAAGTCCAATTCTTGTTGATTTAAGCCAAACATGGCTGCAGTTAGGCAATATTTTTTAAATAAACCCAAATTATAAATATATGAATTTTAGGTTCTTTTATTTAATATTTAGCCAAGTTGATAGAAAAAAGAACTGAGGAGCCTCCAGCTCCCAGTTCATTCCCTATATACACATGCTAAAAGCTAAAATAAAATATAATATAAGCTTATGGTGCCAACTTGAATGATGTTTGGTGTAAACTTTACAGCAGGATCGCGGAATCTTTACTCAATGGTTCCATGCCAGTTATGATCCTCAATGGTTCCGCGCCAGTTCCATTTCAAATCCCAATTGGACCGCGAAACTCCCAAGCACCCGTTTCATTCCATTCTCAATTTGAATCTGAATCAAATCTTAAAACTACCCATTTTACTCGTTTTCCATTTTGTTCCGACTTGGACGCCCATCTTGCTCCTTAGCCTACTCCAAGCTCCGGCCCCTTAAGCGTCCTTGCCAGAACCAACGCCCCCTCCTCCTCCATACATACAGACACAGCCTGCCCTGTCTTACCAAAGATCAGGGCAATGTGATGCTGAGGATAAACCTCAACCGTCACAAAGGGGGTGAAGTGGTGCGGCCAACTGGGAAAGTGCTGGGAAATTTTTTTAGAAAGATGATAGTTCCCAAGAAACTCCAAAGTTGTTTCTGCATAGTTGGAGTTGGCCATTCTCAGATCACATCTAACTTGTTGGGAGGGATTGTGACACCATCCTTAAGAACCAGGTTCCCAAGGAAAGTAACCTCCTCCTTATAAAACTCACACTTTAAAGCTTTAAGAAACAACCCTGCTTTATGCAAGGCGACCACCACTGCTTCCAAGTCAATAGCATGTTGTTCAGGAGTTGGGGAATGAACCAGGATATCATCAATATATGCAATTGCACAAGTAAACTGGAGGTCACCCAGTACATTGTCAATCATCTGTTGAAACATAGCGGGAGCATTCTTCAGCCCAAAGGGCATTACACAAAATTGAAAAATGCCTCACTTTGTTTGTATCGTGGTTAACCATTCCTGTCCTTCCATTACCCAAATTTGGTTGAAAGCATTCACTAAATTCAGTTTTGAGAACACACGGGATTTGGTGATTGCCTGACCAATTGTTTGCTCCAGAGGTAATTGGTAGGGATCAGAAACAGTTATTTTATTCAAATGACCGTAATCCACACAGGGATGGAGGGAACCATCTGATTTTTTGGCAAAGACAATGGGGGAGGCGACTGGTGAGGTCTCTTTGAACAACCAACCTTTTTTTAACATATCATCCAACCAGGTATTGAGTGCAACTTCTTTTCTGCTATATGGGGATACAACGGACAGTTGATGTTTACCAACTCCATGGTTGTTTGAAACCCACAATCATATCTAGAGTGTTTAGGCAGGCGATCCACCTTTTCCATGTCAAAGATTCTCTGATATCACATTAAGCTTTCAGGAAAATTGGCCAGAATGCCTGCATAAGTAACCAGGGTAGTGATAGAGCTGGTTCCTTGTACCTTCTTGAGAGTGTTGATCAGAGGGAACTCTCCCTCAAAATCATCATTGGTAAATGACAATGTATTAGATTCTAAAATGAATCTTCACATGCTGTCAGCGCCACCACCCTACACCTAAGATTACTGGAAACACCAGGTTCAGCATAGCTGAAAAACAATTGCAGAAGTTGAACTGGTGGATTGAAAAGGGTACCAGTCAACAAACGACATACAAGGACTGATAAGCAGCTGAGGCCACCATTACTAAGGAGCCCACATCCATTTCCAGTTTTA
The DNA here is from genome assembly GCA_022478985.1 of Massospora cicadina. NCBI lineage: Eukaryota > Fungi > Entomophthoromycota > Entomophthoromycetes > Entomophthorales > Entomophthoraceae > Massospora > Massospora cicadina. The sequence continues at coordinate 29,159 of JAKSZP010009346.1, read as the reverse complement.
ATTGTTATGCCAACTCAACACTTATGAAGTTCCCTGCAGCTCCGGTATCCACCAGAGCTTCAAAGGAGACATGATGCGAGCTGACACTGATCTTCATAGGTACAAGGAAATAAGCAAAGTTCTGTTTATTGGAAGATTTGACTGACTCATTCATAACTGAAGAAATAATGGGTATATTGGGGGTAAGATTGGGGTCCTTTGCTGGAGCGAAAATTGGAAGTATGAGGGTGGGGGAAACAATTTCCTCCATCTGGGCTTGAACAGAATCATTAATAGTTAACTATGTAATCGCCAACTATGACTCAGGGGTTATGGCAAGATTGGAACCCAAGTCTACCGCTAATTTGGAGATGGGCGCGTCATCTGCATCTTCATTGGGTAATCCTATCATAAAATTCCCTTTCTGATAATGGGAAACATGGCAGGGGAAGGCATTGATAGTAGTTATGGTGGCAAATATTTGATCACTGATCCTTGGATGGTAGATCAGACCATGTGATGAGCAGAACCCAAATCCAAGCCCAATCTAAAGATTGCCTGAAGCATATCAATAGATAGACCCAACATGGGGGCCAGTTCACAAAAGGTAGAAATCAAAGAAACCAAGCTAGGGGCTTTGGCCACGGCATGCATCAGTCTGAATAAGTGGTCTGATTGGGACACAGGGGGTTTCAGGGTGGCTGACATGACAGCCATCAGTGGGGTGGAGTCTCCTGCTTGTGAGGAAGAATGCAAAAGACCTTTCACCCAATGGCAGGCATCCCCATCCACAGCATCTAACAACGCGAGTCCTTGTTGGGCATGGAATAATGCAGAAGTGTTATTAAGTGCAATTGCTGTATGCATTTGCACTTCAGCGAGCACGTCAAAAACTTTATTGGTGATCTCCTGAGAGGGGACACTTGATTTTTCTCTGTGCCAGAGAAAGGAGGAGGAGATGCAATCCGCGCAGCTTGGGTAGCTTGAAGAAAATTTCCCAAGGTAGAGCGGATACTTCTCCCAAAGTTGGAAAGTGACCAAACAAACAACAAACAGCAAACTACTGATTGCACGTTAATTTGGTAGAGAGTAACCACTGCGGCGACCAGTTTGAAGAACAAGGCGGAAGTGGCTGGAAATAATGGTTGGTCAATTATGTCATGGAAATGGCAATATAAATTTATACCAGCCTGCCAGTTGGGATGTGTAAGCACCCAAAAAGCAAGCCAGAATGCTAGAGGCATTGCTGACTGGATGACTTGATATGGAGCTGGACATTGGAAAATAACGAAACGTTGGTGCAACAACATGGTGAGAATGATCCTGATGATGAACCACACTAAACCCACTCCTGACCCAGGGGGTCTTGCTGCAGGGGGTGAAATCACTGAGATAGTCTCAATAAGATCCTTGGCATATGGTGCCATTTCAACTGGGGTGGCAAGGAGATTGATTCTCTCTTGCAACTGGTGGACAAACGGCCCAGATATCCCCATGTATTGATGCAGGAAGTTAGTGATCATGGGGTTGTAGAGCTAAAAATATTGGACTTGCTAAACCCAATTGATGATGGAGGGGACCATAGTGACCAAGAGTACTGGTAGAGACCATCTGGTATATGAACTGACAGGCCACCAGGGAAATGCCATCAGGGATGCAGTCGGAAGTTTTAACAAAATTTGTTTAGTTTTTTAATAAAGTTTTATTTTGAAGGAAAAGGAAGAAAATTAACCAACAATTTTCTCAGTGCTATGCAACTGATTAAATAGTGGTCAATTGGGGTAGTGACAAGTTGGGATCAGGTCCCTCAATTTTGACCTAACTGAAAATTGTTCAGGAATGGGCGGGTTTGTTCCTTGAGAACTGATATTGCAAAATTTGGCGGTGGGCCAAGTTGCTGTTGGTTTGACCTCAAACATCCAAACCGGGGCTTGGCTACGTTTCCAATGGTTGGCAAGATGGCGTTTGGCCCAACAAGCGACAGGAATCCCCCAAGGCCACCCCACATAGGGACAGGTCCATGTGGTTGGGAATGGGTTTGGGACACCCAGCCTGCCCGCACTCAGTCACTGAACCATTTGTTTTGTCAATGGCATCACATCAGCTGCAATGCCCAAATTGCCAACAGAGGGCTTTGAACCCTTTGTTGATGGCGCCTGATGTTAGTTCTATTGGCACATTGATTGAATTGGAACCTTCGGGCATTCTGGCTGATACCTCAGTCTTCATGCCTTTCCAGCCATTTGAGATTTGGGCGTTGGTCAGATTGCCATTTGAATTAGATCTGACTGATTTCAATTTGACAATCTTGGCGCAGATTTTGCTGATTCCCTGCAACAGTTCTGCCAAGGTGAGTGTGGGTACTGGGGGTGGGATCTGAATTGGAAGAGCTGTTACCCATTGCTTGTCTACTACGTGAGCAAGATCGCCCTGAGTAATGGGGGGTACCACCAACCTCATTTGTGTCTTTTTACTCGGAAATGTGAAGATGGCCCAATCAAGAGCTAGGGGACATTCCCCAGGACTTACACAGTCTTATATACCATGCAATGTTCTACATCAGGTTTCAATGTCAACTTCACCACCACCTAGTGGAAACTATTGACTGGGTGCCCATATCTATTATAGCGCATACTTGATTTTTTGCCACAAAAATGTCACCTTTTACAATCAGAATAAGAAGATTTTTGACTGTTCAATATGTGAACACTTAAAGAATCTTTTTTCCCAAGGAAGTTTATAATCCATTCACTGACTTCAGAGTATTTTTTTACAATAGCATCCACTGGGAGGGCGACGTTCACTTCTTTCAGGGAAGGCGCATCTGAGGATGGGCCCAGCTTGTTTGGAGAAACTTGTTCAAACATTTGACAGGCATATGGCTTTGGTTGCTCCTGAGGTCCTTCTTCTTCTGCTGCCTTGGCTTGTGCTCAAGGCAGTACATTTCCCCCTTTAACTGACTGCTGATATAAAAACTTGTCATCATACTGAGGGGCTTCCGCTGAATATGCTTTGGTAAGTTCAAGTGGGACATTTGGGGTTGGGATAGTGGAGGTAGAGATTACTGTCTCTACTCCGCTCCACCTTTTCCTTGGTAGTACTGATCCTGCTTTATGTAGAAACACAACAGTTAGGGCAACTCCAGGAAAGCTGACCAGGGTGACTGCATTCAAAACAATTTACCTCATAGGGTCCACGTCCATGGTTCTTGTAAAATGGGCCAGGCTGATAATTTGACTGTTGAAAATTGGCATAACTAAGCCCAGGTTGAAAGTTGGGCTGCTGGCAATTATCATAAGCAGGTCCAGATTGAAAGTTAAACTGCTTGGGGTATTTTGGCCAAGAGCGAGGCACATAATTATAATAAAGCCAGGGGTTACTAGTCATAATCTGGACAGGATGAGAGATTTCCCCTGAATATGAAGATCCAACAATGGCTGCAGTATGTTTCCACTTTTTATTAGGTGGAGGAAAGGTAGCGGATAGACGGCACAAAAATTGAACAATCTTGAGAAAGGGTACGTTATAATTCAAAATTGGCACCATAACGTTATACAGTTCACTATATGGCTTCACCACAGAGGTCATTGCAATTCCCACATTGGATTCAGATTTAGTTCGTGCCCAAATTAGCATGGGGGCTTCTGCCATAAATCATTCAGTAAATGCAGTGAGGATCTCATTACGCTGGAACCCAATGGTAAAGAACTCAGCCTTCCACTACAAAATCTTTGCAGTACCTCCAAACAACTGCAGCACCATATCTTTCACTTCTTGATGTGTAATGCAACTTATTGGAATATAGCAAGTGACTTGGTTGGCATCTCAACATCTAGAGCGGATATCAGCAATTTAGTCTTGCACCAATCTGAGGCTCTTTTCACCAAAAACTAAAACATTTAAAGTTTCTGTGGTTGTTTCAATCACAGTCAGATGGAAGCAGTTTATTGATGTAAACCTCCTCCTCCCACTCATAACTGCAAGCCTTTGGAGTGACTGAGGAATTGGTTGGGACCCATAGGCAGTATCTCATTGAGATGCTAGTTCTTGTAGGGTCAGCGATGAACAGCTTGTCTGCTACTTCAGAATTAATGTAGGCCCCTTCAGTGGGCAGTACTGCGATCACCTGAGGGAATTGGTTCACCAATACATAATCATATCTGGGGCTGCCTGCTGTTCCAGAGAAATGTTCCTCAACTGGGTAACAAACCTCATATTCATCATAAAATACTTCCTCCCAAGCGGCCCATTGTAGTTCATCTGCTTTCCAATGTGGGCGCTGAAGGTGAGAGGTGCTGTTCAACTTCTGTTCTGAACAATATAGTCATTCAGTAGCGTCATCCAGGAGATTAGCAAGTTGCATCTTTTGTTATCCAAGGACCCACATTTGGCTGATCATGTCATTGGGATGTTTCATTACATCATTATATTTCTGAAGGAGCTCGTCCTGCTTCTTAAGCACCGCGTTCAAAGCAAGTTTAAGTTCAGCATATTTTGCTGGTGCAGTGTGCCATGAGGATTCTCTGTCAATGCAAGCCTGATGCAACGTAGTTGGCAACTGGAGAATTTTATTTTTTTTATTTTTGATGGTTGATCAATGGGACCCCTTTAGTGAGCACCATTGTTATAATTTTAGCAATATTAGTTGAGATACGCTATAAGGGTTTGCACAGGGTCAGTTCTAGCTAAGCAACAGATGGCCAATATGAGGATTGTCAGTCCTCAAAACAACTTAAAACTTTAATAGAAAATGGAGCAATTAGCACCAACCACACCAATTTATTTAATTTAATATAATTTAGCAGATCCTTTCTGCTCCGCTCTCTTCTTCCTACTACTAATCCTCCTCCTTCAATCTTCTCATCTTGCTTAAATATCAGTGACTTCAGTCAATACCAATCTTTTGCTTAGACTATTCTTTACCACTGTATCCTCATTGGTTCATCCTCATAACTGTGAGGTCCCAGCAGGATCTATTATAATTAATTTCACTACTGCCTTATCTTGAGGCGATCTCCTTTATATTTTTCATAAATTGACATCGCCTTATTGTCTTATTTGGAGGCAATCCAATAACTGTCTTTCCTAGCTTAATATTGCCTTACCCTAAGGCGCTCAAATATTTATACACTAATAAATTGTTGTTGGCGGATTTTAGCCTATCTGCTGTAGATATTTGGGGCTTATTGTCCAGTCATATCAGACTCTTGACACCCCATTTCTTACCTTTTCAAAAAGGCAGTTCCTTGTGGACTCTGGATGCCATTGTGGATTCTTGCATACCCGCAATAGAAGCCAGGTCTTTTCTTAGCATGTCAGGTCCATGACAATTTTACTCACCCTTCAAGTACAGTGGCGAAGCTGTTAGTTCAAGATCTCCTGACCTTAGACCACTCTATTACCAAAAAATTATCTGTCATATTAAGAGCGCTCCTCACCTGTTAGCCAGGGATTACTCTTGTTAAAACCATAAAATAAGTATTTCTAGTAGTCAATGCACAACACAAAATCTGTTTCCTACCATATATGGCTACAATATTCCAAGGTTGAAGATTCACCTAGTCTTTTCACAATAGGAATTTGTCATGAGTTAGGATTTGATAACAATGAAGAATGGTCCTGAATGATAGCAAATTCATCTGAAGATGCTATAAACACCGCGCTATTGTCTATTGCGCCAATGACATAAACAAAAAAAGATTGTGAAACAGAGTACAAGTTTATATATATATAGTAATAATATTTAACTATAGACTACCAGGCCTGACACCATATCTAGTAGATACCCACTTCAGCATGATACCAGTTCCTCTAGTACAAGTTAATATGATCAAAGTTTAAAATAAGGAATTAGGGTACCACTCAGATGCCTACTCTACCCCCTCCCAGAGTGCTGAAATAGCCATGATAGTTCATATGAAGCTTACTTGTTATGAGAAATCCATCCCATATCCTATATCTCAAATGAATCTTTAGAAATGGTTGCAATCCCCATATACCTCAAAAATCCAGTAATCAACCCTTACCATATCTTGTTGGTTCACCAGTTGAAGAACAGCACCAGTAAGCCCTAATCTAAAAGTTTATTTCAGACTTATGCCCTTTATCAAACGCTGAAGACCCTAAATCCGTTTCTCTAACATATGCTTGGGAAGCAAATATGCACACCCAGTTCATAAACAGATATACAGAGAACTGGAAGATCCCCAAAGTCAGAAATTTTGGTCCAACTATTTGTGCACTCAAAGAGTTATATAGATTTGACCATGATTATTTCTTGATATTATTAATACTATGGAAAGACAACGCAAGGTTACAGTAATTGATCAAATGGATACTAAGCCACAGGGAATTAATAAATTGCAGGTTGTGAAGGCTTTGGATCTTAAATTTACCCCAGTTTTACCTTTTATGGAACATCTTGTGTCCTCATGCTCACACTTCCTCTGTGCAAGCCGCTGCATTTTATTGCTCATAAGTATAAAATCATGGCAAATTTCTTGGAGAAACAAGAGTTATTATACCCAGTGATTTCTGGGGATAGTATGGTGGTGCCGCTAGCTAGTAAGTATTGGCTGAGAGTAAAACAAGTTAGCCTTCAAATTTAATTTTCATTTGGGTAAAATTTCCCTTCTTTTCACACTGATAACAGCTAATGAAGTTGTGGCACCAGTGTAATACTCCTTTACTGATGTTGTGCCTGAGTTACATACTCTTTCTCTTATCCTTACACCTTTAAAGTCAGTTTTGATGTGGGCTGTGCTATTAAACTGTCAATTCACTCAGAACTTAATCTGAGTTCCAGCTGAGGGTTAGACTCATCAAGATCACTTTCCCTATATCCCTACACAGATTATGAAGACTTGGCGTTGAAAACCTGTAGTAAGAAGAGTGTCTTCAAATCTCTAAGAAAAACCATTAATAATATTAAGAAAATCCCATCTTGTACGTTGTACACAACTTTATCTCTTTAAAATAAAACCTATAATCCCTCCATGAGGAGGTAAATTATGATTCCAGAAAAAGGCAACATGGGATAAGTAAGTATATAGTGCTTCTATTGATAGTAAGAGACTACCAAAATAGAGATTGGTCAAAGAAACACTATCTTTAAGGAAAGGTTGGGCTATATTTGGGATCAATTTTGTTGGGTTTTGGAATCTATTTTAGCCATATAAAACATCAATACCATCCACATTAGTTCTATATCTTGAGTGCAACATCCCAGGTTCCATAACCTTAGTTTGTCCATCCTGATACATGTACCCTTACACCAGAAGCGATTTTCCTTGATCAAATAGCAGAATAGATCAGAATTTGGTTGTTGGCATTGAAGTTGGACAATTTCCCTACACTTCAATGGAAGGGCCTAGTGGCAACTTGGTGAATTTCCCAAACTGGGCAGTGGTACCATGTGGTAGTTGATACTCCGCTGTCCTCTAGCCACCTTTATGGACCCAGGGAGTATGCGCTTACTGGCAATATGCACTTACAGGCGTCTTCACTGAGGTCCATGACCAGGTTGAGGTGTGGCAAGATTTGCAGGTCCATTGGCACCTCAGAATGGCCCCATACCTTTCAAAGTTATGAGTTTTCCACTTATGGCAACTGATGAGTGAGGGAAACGTCCACGTGGCTCTAACCAGTTTTTCTGATCAAACTGAAGAATTAACTGAACCTACCCCGAAATACTCTATAATTCCAAACAATATTTAAAGCAAAGTGATCATTTATTTGAGCTTGGCCTATCAGGTGATGACCACAAGGAGAGCATCTATAACTCTCCTGTTCCCAGCGTGGAGGTGCATAGCGCACAGAACCAACACCAGGGAACTAGCCAATAGTTCAAAAGTTACTAGAGCCCAGCATAGGGTGCTTGAGCTAGATTAACTTAAGTAGGAAAGGGTCATCCATAGAAGAATTAACCAAAAGGGAGACACACAAGGCTCGGAAGAGTAATGTATGGGCGCCCTAGGCTGGAGGGATCCTGGGCGGCCCAACGGTGCATGATCCAATAATTTAAAGTAGTCAAAAGTAAATGGTTACCATTGCGTGAGACATCCTCAGAGAGGTCCACACACAGGGGTGTCCAAGACAATATAATAAAAAATGGTGTACTAGCAAAGGGTTTATTACTAAGGGAGAAGTTGACCAACAGGAGAGATTGTTCTCAACATGAGAAATTTAAGGGAATTTGGGCAAACAATCAATCGAGGGAAGCAGATCTAAGCTGAGGCGCACCAATAGGCACACACTTCCATTGGGAAAGATGATGTATTTAGTAATTGGCCATACTCAGGTAATCGATTGTAAGAGCAGAAGATCCAAGCTGGAGAGTGTGAAAACTGAACAGGTTTTGAGACCCTGTTCACCCAAAAACCAAAGCAAACCGTTTTTATTCATAAAAAAGCTAGATTGTTTTAACGCACCTGCTCTTATACAGAGCTGAACTTCCCTTGCATCTATAGGACCAATATGGGCATACTTCATCTTAACCCAGCGTTGATCTATGGTATGCTTGAGGTCAGGGAGGCATGTTAGCTTTACCTTCTTGGCCTCCTGATAGGCTGCTTTGTCTTTGACGTTGGTACCAATTATTATGTCACTTTCTAACCATGACATTACCCTCTCCTCCTTTTGGGGCTCAACCCCCCTCTAGGGGCTTGCACCAAGGAAAAGCTCTTGTGGGCTGGGGCTAACTTCATGGCGGCAACGGCTTGCTTTGACTGAGATCTGGCAGCCTGGGGAAAACGCTTGTGGAAAGCAACAATCAGGTCTTGGGCATGTGCGCAGTCATGCGCTGGTACCCAGCTGTTTTCTGCTGCATCAAATCCCTTCCAGGATACCAGGTACTCAAGTCTTCTTATTACTCTGCGAGAGGCTACTTTTTCCTCCACTTCCCACTCTGGCACCCCATCCACGAGATAAGCCTAAGGAGACTATGGTGGAGGGCCCTCAAACAACGTCAATTTGCTCTCATGAAAGACAGAAAAGATCTGAAATGAAGAGGGAAGCTCTAACTAGTATGAGGCGTGGCCCACCTTTCTAACCACATGGTAAGGCCCAATCCTCTTTGGTCCCAGCTTTTTGCATGGCTGCTTGATAGGGATGTTTTAGCTTAAGCATCATGAGATCCCCTTCTTTGTATGCTAGACCCACTCATCACTTACCATCAGCATTCTCCTTTATATACTTGCATTGCCGCCTCCAAACTCGTGGAAACCCCCAGTGTACTTTCTTGATAGTCTTGGAAAAGTCCACCACCGCTTCAACTTTGGATCCACAGCTGGGCTCCATGTTAAAGGCGGGGTTAAAACCATAGTTAGCAAAAAGGGGAACAACCAATAGAAGAATGCAAGGTGCTGTTGTAGCTAAACTGGGCCAGAGGAAGGTGAGAAACTAAATATGAATGATCTGTGGCAGTATAATACCGCAGGAACTGTTCCAAGCACCGGTTCACTCGTTCAGTCTGCCCATCTGATTGGGGGTAATAGGCAGTTGAATAGCAGGGGCGAATCTGAAGAGTCTTACACAACTCTTTCCAAAAGATGGAGGTAAGCTGGGGTCCCTGGTCACTAATAATTTCTTTGGAAACCCCATGAAGTGCAAACACATGGGTGACGAAGAGCCTATCCATCTCAGCCATGGTTGTTGTTGTTCTTCAGGGAATGAAGTGGGTGAACTTTGTAAAATGGTCCACCACCATGATGGCATCATAACCATCAGAGGCAGGTAAAACCACAATGAAACCTACCAATAGGGAAGTCCAGGGCCCTTCAGCCTTTTAGACTGGTACCAAAAAATCCGCTAAAGGTTGACGATTTGGTTTCATTTGATTGCAGATCAGGCACTCTTTACAATACCATCCCATCTGAGCAAGTAAGCCCTTCCAATTGTGGGTGCATCGAATTAACTCCAAGGTCTTCACTTTCCCAGGATGACCAACGATGATTCCATCATGATGGTCCCAGATGATCTCCAGGCGAAGTGGTCCAACAGGAAACTATAGGTAGTCCTGAAACCACACCATCTCATCCTTTACATGATAACCCCTGGTTAGATCCTTCTGATTCAGAGCACTCTTAGTAAGTACCATAGTATATTTGGCTGATAGCAGCTGAGAAAGGACTACCTTTCTGAACATAAATCATTCCTCTGAATTTTCCAGAGGTGCAAGCACAGGCCCGTTGGCTGGGGGAGAGGGAAGTTGAGACACAATTTTATTTGGCAGGATCATCAACTGTGTGTTATGAACCTCTACCTCCTTTAGATCAGGAGCCAATGCAGGATTACAGCTCAAAGCATCCGCCAACCCATTCTCCTTGCCCTTGGTGAACTCATAAGAAAATGGAAACTGGGCAAGGGTATCATGCCAATGGGTCTGCCTTGGAGTTAAGACATGAGGAGCGTGGTAGTACAGTAGGACACAGTGATCTTTATGTACACGGAAAGGTTGGGAAGAGCCATCCAAGTGATGACACCAATATGTCAGCACCTCCACCACTGCTAGTAATTCTTTGTCATAAACAGTGTAGTTTAACTCAGGCAAAGACATTTTCCTAGAAAAATATCCCACAATATGCTCTATACCATCTTCGCCTAATTGTAACAAGGCAGCTGCTATGGAGAAGTTGGAGGCATCAGTAGACACAATTAACTCTTTTGAAGGATTGACGAGGCGAAGGATGGACGTGGACAACAGCGTGCACTTCACTGCTTCGAAAGCATCCTCCAAAACGGGGGACCACTGAAGCACTTTTGCATCACTAGCATTATATAAGGGCGCCACCACCTTGGAAATATTGGGCGTGAACTTCTTGAGGAACGTACACATCCTCAAAAAACTCCTCAATTCCTTGACTGAAGTGGGGGTGGGTCGCTCACAAATTTCTTTCTCCTTGTCTGTAGTTATCATATGTCCTTGGTCAAACATGAAGTTGCCCAGAAAAGTGACCTGGGACTTGGAGAATTCACACTTGCTGATCTTCAGCGTAAGGAGTGCTGCCCTTAACCTCTCCACCACTTGCTGAAGGTGTACTTCATGGGACTCCTGATCAGGGGAAAACACCAGATATCATCCATGTAGGCAACAGCGCATACCCCCAGCAGGTCCCACAAAGCTGCATCAATGCAGCATTGAAGGATAGCAGGGGCATTCTTAAGCCCAAAGGGAATGTCCCAAAACTGGAAAATCACTTTTCTGGTACAGAATGCGGTTAACCACTCTTGTCTCTTCTTAATCTGGATCAGATTGAACGCATTAGGCAATCCAGTTTGGAAAAGACTTTAGCCTTCTCTACATAGCGCGCAATCTGAGAATCAAATGGGATGGAATGGAGGTCTGGTATAATAACATTGTTTAGGCTCCCATAATTTATGCAAGGGCGTAAAGTTCCATTGGCCTTCTCCACAAAGAGAAGTGGGGAGCATACAGGGGAGGTACGCTGAAAAATTGCGCCTTTTTCTAACTGCTCCTTAACCCACACATCTAATGCCACTTCCTCCCATATGGTTAAAGGGTAAATAGATGAAGATATACGCACCAGATCCACAGTGAGCTTAAACTCACAATCAAACTTGGAATGATCAAGTAGAGCGTTAGCTGAAGCTGCATCAAATGAAGATTCCAACCCCTCCAAATAGGAAGGTAGGGGAACCTCCACAGAGGGCTTCAGCATAGGGGTAAGACTGCGAGGGTAAATATTGAGCCAGTGGGGAAACTTGCCTTGAAAATTGGCTTCAGCCAAGGGACCACCAACTTGTGAACAGTCTTCAAAGTGAGGGATAGGGTATTTTCTTTCAAGTTGGTTCTGACGTCAAACTTTTGCCACCACTCTACACCCAAAATGATGGGGTACAAGAGGTTTTTGATAGCTTGGAAGTGGTCAGACAAATGATAGTTGCCAGCTTGATAGTCCACTAACCATGATTTTCAGCGTGGGAATACCTTGAGACGCCACTCCTCTAACCATACCACCTGGTAAGTAACTCAACTCAAGGTAGTCGGCTAGGGTTTGGTCCATAAAATTTTCAGAGGCTCCAGTATCCACCAGAATAGTGGTGCTGATTCTCACTAAAGGGGATGAAAGGGTAGCAGTCAGTAGAAAATAACCCGAATGGTCTTTATTAAGAGCAGAAAACGCCAGCACTTCACCACCAAACTCTTCATCTGGCATAAACATGTCTCCCTGGTATGTTTTTTTATAAAATGGAGAGGGATATTGGGCCACCCTTACTAATGAGGCCACATATCCCACCATATCCAGCAGTGGCATAAACATTTTTATATTGTAACTACAGTTCCTTTTTAAACCTCCTGAGTGCTGCGGATCATGGAAGAGGTCAAGCGGGGGCCTGTGGGGTAACTTTATACACAGGAGTAGGTTCCATATCTGAGCTATAAGAGAGTAGATATAGTTCAAAGGTATATATGGTTTTTTCGTTATAAAACGCATTTTTAGACGTGAACAACCCTATTCCTACTACAGCAACGGATTGCCCGACGTTATCCAAGGCCATCACCTCCAGGACCATCTTCAAAGATTCTGCTGGCATCATCTGAACGTGCTGCCTAAGTAAACCCAATTTATCTAAATCATTTTTATAAATTTTAGTGGAAAGTTGGTGAATCATGACTTCCAAACCACAAAGCATACATATCCACCGGGTATGAGCAAGAAGGGTGGGTAATTTCCAGTTGTAGGCAGTCAAAATAACGCCAAGATGCTCCAACCTTTGGTAAAAAAGGAAACAGTGGTGCAGCTGACCACAGTCAAAGCCCACAGCTGGCACACACTGTTTACGCTTCATGAAAGTCCCACACAGAAATAGTTTGTGCACGTAAGATAAAGCTGTTGGTCAACTAATGTAAGGAGAGTGTCTATAGCTCTCCTGTTCTTAGCGTGGAGGTGCATAGTGCACAGGGATAACGCCAGGGAACTAGTTGATAGTACAAAAGTTACTAGAGCCCTGCAGAGGGTGCTTGAGCTGGATTAACTAAGGTAGGAAAGGGTTATCCATAGAAGAATTAACTAAAAGAGAGACACACAAGGCTCATAAGGGTAATGTATGGGCGCCCTAGGCTGGAGGGATCCTGGGCGGCCCAACGGTGCATGATCCAGTAAATTTAAAGTAGTCAAAAGTAAATGGTTACTATTGCGTAAGACATCTTCAGAGAGGTCCACACACAGGGGTGTCCAAGATAACATAATAAAAAATGGTGTACTAGCAAAAAGTTTATTACTAAGAAAGAAGTTGACCAACAGGAGAGATTGGTTTTGACATGAGAATTTAAGGGAATTCAGGCAAACGATCAATTGAGGGAAGCAGGTCTAAGCTGAGGCTCACCAATAGGTGCATGCTTCCATCAGGCAAGATGCTGTATTTGGTAATTGACCAAAATCAGGTAATTGATTGTAAGAGCGGCTGACCCAAGTTGGAGAGTGTGAAAACTGAACAGGTTTTGAGACCCTGTTCACCCAAAAACCAAAGCAAACCATTTTTATTCGTAACAAAACTAGTTCATTTTAATGCACCTGCTCTTATACAGGGCCAAACTTCTCTTGCATCCATAGGACCAACCTGGGCATACTTCGCCTTAACCCAGCGTTGATCTATGGTATGCTTGAGGTCAGGGAGGCCTGCTAGATTCAATTTCTTGGCCTCCTGATAGGCTGCTTTGTATTTGACGTTGATACCAATTATTATGTCTGTCACGATTCTGATATGACTGTATGATAAGCCCTAAGTCATTATGGCAGAATGGATGGAATCTGCCAAGTTTGATATGAGTTATAGTAATTTGAGCGCCTTGAAATGAGGTGATATTGGGCTGTTGGGAAATCACCTTGAATTAGGCGATTGTGAAATTAAAGAATGAAGAATTGAAAGAATCAATGAGATATGGCGAATTAAATTACTAAGCCATGGAAGCGGTAGCATCTGAAGTTGTTACAATATAGGCGAGATGAAATGATTAAAAAGGGAAATTATTAATAGTTTATAGTGAGTGGAACAGCGATAATCCGCTGTATTGGATATAGTAAATCAAGAAGAAGTTGTGGGAGCACATGATCCATATTTATTTTAAAGTTTATTCTGTTATTTCAAGGATGACGATCATCACATCATTGGTCCTAATTGCTCAGTGAACTGAACTCTGTGCAAAATCCTTCAGTGTATCCCTTGAATACCGCTGATTTTATAACAGTGGTGCTCACTACAGGGGGTTTTGCTAGTGGGCTGCTTGAGTAGTTAGAGGTTTGGTTACAGAGTGGCAAAAGCCACTGGTTAAGACCAGCGCTCCTTTGGGAGGGCGCTAGGAGGTCTTGACCCACCATTGGGGTGGATCACGCTGAAGGATATCATCTGGTTAAGTGGAGGGAAATGTCGGGATTTTAACCAGATAAATCCTTCTGATAGTATCCAAATTAGGGGTTTTGGTTAGTTGGGTGTAATTGCCAGCTAATCACCTAGTTCAATACTATTCAATGTTATATATTTAATTGAGTTTAGGTTTGGCGGAAGCTGCGTTTGCTGCCAAAATGCCATTCAAAGATTGTTGTGGGCGTTTCCAGTGAAAAGCTGATGAATCTGTTACAGATCGTCTGAAATGGTTCTGATAACTAATTTGGAGCACCAGCAACTCATGCTGAGGATGCTCGAAGTCCTATTTATATATGAATTTATATACAATTGACCAGTGACTTATGCTGAGGATGGATTGACCTAATTTGATATTTGGTGATTGGATGAGTGGATCTGGAGGGAATCAATATGAAGTATGAATGAAAGAAGTTTATGATCTGATAGAGTTTTGGAATCAAGAGGCTGATGGGTTTTCCAGTATCTGATTGGCCAAAGATTACTTGGGCGCAGTAGCCCTGAAAGTAGTATAAATAGTCATTCATTCCATCCTAATAAATATCTCTCATTTGTCCATCTTTCCTGTTTGTTTGAAGTAGCTTAGTGCAACTAGAGTGGGGAAGTTGGGATAGGAGATCCCCAATAGATGTGGGTGATCATGCATGGAGTGGCAGGCGCTGCCAGCTCCCAAGCCTCCTCTCTATGAGGAACTGGCAGGAACTTGGCCAGATGGATACCAGCGGATGAGCTTCATAGCTACCAACCCTAGTAGGGTGCAGCGAGGGAGGTGCTATAGCTGCCCAAGAAGGGGGATGGACTCGCTGGGGCATGCCCAGATAGGTCAGTGAAAGGTCATGAGGGTGGGGCAGCACAGAAGTGCCTGAGCCACCCAGGAAGGGGGCATGACTTTCCTGGGCACACGCTGAGGACGCCTGGGGCTAAAGGCAAAGATGTTGGTGGTTAGTTGGTGGGTTGGACGCAGGACTTGTAAGGGTTGGTACGCCAATGAAGGTGAGACAGCAAAGGGTCACCAGTCTTCATACTGGTTGGCCTGGCACACTAGTGGAGCCCATGGTTGATTTTGCGACAATTTCATTTTATAACCATGACAATGCCACCTGCAAACGGTGGTAACTGGGATGGGGTAACCAGAAAACAAGATAGAATTTCAACTTGGGAAGTTTGAATAGGATATGCCAGAATATAAACCCAACTGTTAAGCCAAAACTATAAAATAAATTAGCCGTGAAATATGGATGATTCCCAGTCATCCCAATTGCTTTTGAGCCCTAATTCTCATAATCTTTAAAAAAAATAATTTAAATTTAAACCGCAGCAGGATTGAAGCAAACCATCATTTGCTACTACCATTCCTATTATCTTTGAATTATAGGTATTGATGAGCGGAATCCGTTCCATTACAGAGTATGCTTTGAACTTGAGCTTTTGACACCAGCTGCATTTTACCATTTTGATAGCTTTAAAATTAGTAAATGATTCTAATCCTTATTAAAAAACGTAATAACCCATCCTCACTTAAACTGTAGCTGGTGTTTTCTAGGGCCATTGATGTAACATTCTGGACCTAATCAAATGATTTTTAAGGATCAACCTGGGCCTGCTTGGACTTGACCCAGCGTTTATCTATAGTGTATCTGAGTTCAGGAAAGGGCGACCAACTTGACCCCTTTGGTCTTTTCCATTTCCTTATTGTCCTTTCAATCCATTTCATAAAACCATGTCACAGGACATGAAATCTGGATTGACAATATGGTGAAAAAGGGGCGGCTGACTAAGAAAACTTTTCTAATGTCGTCTCCTGTATTTTTTGCATAAAAGCTTTATGGCACCCTGAGACCTTGCATGGATAATGAGCACCTGAATAACTTGATGTTCCCTGAACCATATCCGCTTCCCCTTGAGAACACATTTTTCCAGGTAATTTTAATATATAAATTCTTTCTCTAAACTTGACTTGGTGAACGCTTACCACCAAGTGCAAATCAAATACATCCATATATGGCTGACAGACATCCGCACCCAGTATGGAATATATTATCTTAAGGTTATGCTCATAGGTTTAAAAAAGCACCAGCTGTCTTTCAGCGTCACACTGATGATGCCCTGAGGGATCTCAGGTTCTTTTGTGCAATAGAATACGTGGACAACATTCTATCTTTTATTTATTTGAGGCAAGCTGGCAAGGGGATGGATATTACTGAAATGAAATAGAAAAAAAAGTATAGACATGAAACCTGAGCAGGGTCAACTCCATAATAGAAAGATTTCCCACCTTTGGATTGGGACTCAGATTTTTCTGGTTACATCATGGGTAAGGTTTTTGTGTTAATAAACCTACTAACCACCAATAGCTTCCTTTGGCTGGCACCCCAATTGATGTGCAAAGGGTATGAATTGAACCTGCAACCTTCAGGTTGGTATCTATACGCCCTACCAACTCGCCTTCCACCCCCTGACAACATTCTATCTTATTATTCTAGATTTGAACAACGTGATAAGGTTTTAAGGTGTGGTGGCAACACTTCACAAATCTGGTCTAGTTTCTAAAACACCCAAATATGAGTTATATAAAAAGAAGCGCAGCCTCTGGGTAATTTGATACTAAAAATGGCATTCTTTTATGCCTTCCAATTCAGATGCCTTACGCTCTTGGCCCACTCCAGTAATGCTGAAAGAACTGCGCAGCTTCATGGGTTTTGTCACTTTTCTTAAGAAGCTTTCATTATCCATCTTTGGGACTGGCATCAACCCTATATCCTCTAATGGGCAAGAATAAGCCATATTATTGGACCCACCAAGTGCCAACATAATTTTAAAGTAATAAAAAGTTCTGACCACTGCCCCTATTCTTTGCCATGATAACAAAGATAAGCCCTTTATTGTGTATTATGAATCCTTGAGAATCACGGTTGGTGCTATCCTTTACTAAACATAAGGGGTAATAACATCCTGTGGCCTACTTTCTAAGAAGTTTGGTGCATGGAACACATTGGCCATCTATAATAAAGTGTTAGCCGGTTTTTCATGGTCATTGATGTACTGAAGGTACCTTTTACAGGGCGTCAAACATAATGTGGTTGTGCACAAAAATCATAAGTCACTTTATAATTATTGCAAACCCCAAAAGTTATCACATAGCAAAACCAGTACTGACCATGATAAATAAGCTTTAACTTCAAAATTTTAAATTTCATGGGCTACCTATATTTTACCTGACATCCTAAGTTGCAATCCCCTAATGGCCCCGCCTTGAATACAGATTCTGACTTAGTCACAGTGATAACCCCAAACAGGTCATGGCTCTCCACTGCCAGTCATTACCTTATTTGCTTCCCCCACCTCAAATCCTAAATCCAGATCCTGCAGTCAAAAGCCCCTCATTATCACTATAACCTCTTTTAGATAGTGTATAAATTTATTCCTTCTGACTTATTCCCAGCATACCCTGCAAAAAAAGGTTCGCTACTTGATTATGTTTTGGCATCACAGTCTTCAGACTCTAAAGGTCTAGACCTCATACAAAGATTGATTCTGGTAAAGCTTCTCCTGGATGGTATTTTTCAAAAGTATAGGGGTAATCTATTTTTGTGACAAAGTAAGAGTTCCCTCTTTCCTGCATTCCCACGTCATAAATGGACATCATGATCACCCTACCATGGGTAATCCTGATACAAAAATAAAATTAGCTTGCTTAAACGTGGTTAAAATTGTAACAGACTCAATAAATAGGTTTATTCTTGGATTGAACAATGCTTAATCTTTTCTTATTCCAAATCAGATAAAATAGGATGAAATGACCTCCTCTACCCCCTTCTCAAGCGCAGGTCCATGGCCTTCAGCTTATTAATTTAAATGTGAGTTTGCCAACGCCCTGTGGGTATGACATGACTATGGTAGTTGTATTTAAATTCACAAAATATGTCATCTTCATCCCTTTTCTGATGTCAACTACAGCTGAGAACATAGCACAGTTGTTTGTGGCAAATGTCTTTTCTATGTTTGGTGTGTACCTAGAATTAATCAGCGACAGGGAACCTCAGTTTACCTTGTAATTTATTACCCTTATGTGACATGCTAAAGATTAAGCCTTGCAGATCATTGACCTATCACCCTTAATCAAATGGTCAAAGGAATGCACATACCAGGCTTTGAAAAATATTTAATGCTATACTATTACATCCCAGGATACATGGACATCCATCCAACCTATTCCCAATCCTCATACAATAACTCTCTTCACGCATCAACAGGGGCATTGCTCATGTATGCTAACTTGAGATATAATCCTGCCTTTACTATTAGTCTTCAAACATTCAGCATTATTCCATCAGTTTTTAACTTTGGTATATATATCTTGAAAGTCATCAAAAGGTTCAGAGTTAGTTGGAAATTCAACTAATGACGTCAAGCAATTTGTGGACAAAAGGCATTGCAATGCACCTGTAGAAATTCTGGCTAGTTAGGTTTCTCACTTGGTGCTAACCAAAAATTCTCACAATATGACAGGCACAGTATGCTTAATAATTTGCATCTTTCTAAGAGAGAGGAGGACAAATTTGTCATAAGTTCATTAAACTTAACCTTGATGGAGCAGGAAGAGAGTTAAGTAAGTTTAATTAGAGTAAAAAACTAATCCAATCCAGGAATGCTTATGATTTAGATAACCTTTTGATAATAAGAACATAATATAATTTATTTCAGGATAAAAACTATGATTCACGAGATACTATGTATATAAAGAGAATTTTTATTTATAGTAGTTAGGATAGAAGTATATATGGAGATAGGTGGGCGTCACAATCCTTTGGGTATCATATTGTTTTAATAGAGTTGCAATAATCTTTATCCAAAAAAGCTCTTAGATTTATGGTAGAGTTTATTTAATTATTGTGTTTAGCCACTGAATCTGATAAAAAATTTTAATCATATAAGTTAAGAGTCAATCTGGGGTTTATATCTAAAAATGAGTTTGTGTTCAGATCATTGCATGCAAAATGATATAAATTGAATTTTGTTCATAACCAATCAGTATTTAATCAAAGTTTACACTATGTTGCAACTCCTTCAGTTTCATCCAATCAGTCTTAGGTTTCTATATCATCTTTTTAAAGACTTGAGCTCTAGCCAATTGGAAGAAAGGTTGTTTTTACCATAATTATTAAAAAGCAAAGATATAGTTATATTAGACAATCAGGCGATGGGAAACACTTGCATTTGTTTTAACCCCTTGAAGATTCAGAAAGGGGATAATTAAGCACAAACTTTTTCTAGAGTAGAGTTAGTATTAAAATAATATAAAATAATTGTTAATCATGAAGATTACCCCAAAGGTAATTTTTGGAGGAAAATATGATGGTAGGAGTAATGCTCCTACATTCTTCAGAGAGCAGATATTGGAATACCCAACCACTCCTATTTACCAGCTAAGTGAATTAGTAATGGTGGAAACCAAGAACCTGAAACTTAAGTGCCATATCAGAAACTGGCTTGTAATTGAGAAGGTCCATTCCATATAACTAAATCATAACAAAAGAGCTTTTCACCTGGAGCTGCCCCTGAAACTGAATATCTACACCTTTTTCCACGTTTCCTCATTTCCCCCATCAAAGTCAGGAAAACAGGTATAGGTTGAGCCCATCATGGTGGAAGGAGCACCCAAATTCCAAAAGTATAAAGCCATAGACGCATGATGGATAAAAAGTGGAGTGCACTACATAATGTCATGGAAGGAGTACCCAGCTTACAAGATAAGCTAGGCCTCTTCCAAAAAGTGTGCCAACTGCCTTGTGTTAATAGATAAAAATTTTCAAAAAAAAACTCAAATGCTTCTATGCAAACTCCATCCAAGACTGCTTCCATTTCTATCAAACTCCCATCCTTCATAAAACTATGCACTAGCAAAGGCTCTTGAGGGGGTGGACCCCATTATGTTCAGGAAAAGGGTAATGTAAGGCCCCAGTCTCCAGATAACAAGTTAAATAAGGCCTTGCACCCCTTTAGAGCTAAGAGGGTCATTAACTTAAAGGTTTTTCACTTACCCAGTTAATTACACAGGACATACCATGGATGAGAGATGGGTAGCAGCAGCTCCCTCTTGTTTGTCTCACCCACCTAAAAGCCAATCCTCAGGCCTAAAGCTATCCTTGTTTCCAAATCCTCTGAACAAATAGTTCACAAAAATTAACAGTTCTGCCTGGATTTAGAAGTATATGTAACACAGGCGCCACTTGTGCAAAAACCTCTGTCAAATATAGGGTGCAAATAGGCACACCTTTGGTTTTATTAAAATTTAAAACCTGATATAGCCCCAAGTGAAAGTTACACCAAAAAATTTCTTAAATAAAAGTTGAATGGGAAGAGCTCCAAACAGTGACTAATAGTATCAATAGGCTTCACACTTAAACGGGGATGGAAGGCGAGTCATTAGGGCGTATGGCTACCAACCTGAAGGTTGCAGGTTTGATTCCCACCCTTCACACATCGACCAGGGTGCCAGCTGAAGGAAGCTATTGGCGGTTAGTAGGTATAATAACACGAAACCTTACCCATGATGTAACCAGAAAAATATGAGTCCCGATCTGGAGGTGAAAAAACTTTCTATGACAGAGTTGACCCTGCTCAGGTTTCATGTCAATACTTTCTTTCTCTATTTCATTAATGTCCGTCCCCTAGTCAGCTTGCATCAAATAAATAAAAGACTTCACACTTAAATATAACTCTTGTAATTATAGCCCAACATCAGTTATTTAATCTAAAATTAAAAGTCTGAAATAACATATGAGTTATTTTTAGTGCTAAGCTTTATGACCTATTGCATTCCTTTCTTCTAGTATAAAATCCACCAACCTTCAATTTTGCAGATTGTTAGATTATTTTACTAATCTACTGTATTTAAATAGAACATAATAATGGAAAACTACTTTTCTAAATAGTAAATCTAATGGGCAAAAGGGAACCAGTTTACTTGATTAGCCCCTTCCATGCCTTTCCTCCATTGCCCTATCCCCACCTTTTCATAATGGTGGTGCTTTGTAGATTTTGGATGTCTATGTGGGTTCTTGCATACCTGCAATGGAAGCCAGGTTTTTTATTAGCATATTGGATTTCTGACATTGTGGCTCACATCCCACTAGGTCAAGGTTCAGGAAATCCACCTCATATATGCCAGCCTCTAGACACCTGACAGAGAAATCAGAGTTTTTATTCAATCAGGATAATCCTCAAAATGCTCATCTAAGGCCACGGTGAAGTGTGGCCTCAGTGGCATTTCAAGATTTTACTCAATTGTGGGAACATTAAGAGCATGCTATAACTGGCATCTCAGTTAATTTTAAACTAACAGTTTATGGTGCAGGGGTGCAAAAGATAGCCTCTATCATCTTGCATATGTAAAATCCTGATGATAATTATGAGACTTATTCACCATTGTTGGTTTGCTTCTTATGTTGCCTCCTCCCTTTTACTTAAATAAACTAAAGCTGAAAATACAAAAACAAATTTTATTTAAAAAATTTTTTACAATTATTACAGAAGACCAAGGGAATGGAGAAAGAATTTTAACTTGTGATCAGTTAAATTGGTGCCCTCATTTTTAAATGAGATATGAAAATTATACTTTTGATTATTTTAGTTGTGGAAGCTTAAAATGATTACAATTCTATTAGGTCAGCTGAGTTATAAAATTTAGAACTAAAATATAAAGATCATTTTATAGAAAATTTCTGGATAGTATTGTCAGATTGTGACCATATATTGGAATTGGGGAAGGGTGTATGCTTGCTGATGAAATTTGCCCCAGATTTCAACAAATTGCAGGAGAAATTTTTTCTCTACTGCCAAAGTAACTTACCGGGGGGTTTTGCCACTAGATATAATAATAAAGCTCTATAGGTTAATACTAAAAAGTTAGTTTTTATATTTTTATTAGGGTAGGTGAAGGGATAGAAAGCAAAGCCTCTTAATAAGTTTATGCTAATATATAAGCATCAAGGCTCAAAGTTCAGATTGCTTAGCAGCGTCCAAATTTGGGAATATTGGGATTCAACCTATCAGATAGGTCAATACTCAACTCACTTCAATATGAGGGCAGATGGAGAAGTGATAACCAGGAAAATGTACCCGTGAGGAAGGGACTTTATGTATTTAGTCCAATCAGAAAGTGGGAAAATATGTTTGACTTGTTGGACCCACTATGACCCTATAAAAAGTGCCAGTCTTTGAGGGGTAGCTTGAAGAAGAGTAGTTGTGCAACAGGGAGGGACCTCTTAATGGCTCCTTTGGTTCCACTAATGAGTTGGAATATCCCTACTACCCAAACTTGAGTTTTTTGGCTGAGATTTATTATTGTTAACAGTATTGCCCCAAAATTAGAGGGTTCCACTAAGAATTGGACAAGGTCTTTTGGCCAATAACATTTAATTTTAAACCCAGATTACTCTTTATACAGCATCAGACTTGTAATTGTCTGACATCACCCCCTTTAAAAGTGTTTGGGGGAGAATAAGGCCGCAAGAATTGGCCATGAACCCTGTTAATAGTAACTCCTGAAGCAAAGGACTTGATGGAGTACTCCTCCCCTCGCTTGTAAGTGACTACAAAAGGTCCTTCCCAAATAGACCTGAGTTTCTCCCTTCTAAGGGTGATAGACTGTGGTAGTAAAGCACCAAGTCAGACATTTGGAAGGAAGAGGGGGCCAGAGCTCATTAGCGGCTTTACCCTCTTTTGTGACAGTTTTGGCCAAATTAGTCATAGCCTCTGATTGTAGCTGAGTGATGTGCTGGGCCAACTTCTTCATGACTTGCTCAGGGTCAGTCCTATAAGTGAAAATGGCTTTGTCTAATAATAATGGCACCCCAGGTTTCTTTCCATATAACACATGGAAAGGAGATATCTTAAGATCCTTTGGTATCTGATATGGTAGGCCATGAGGGCACTTGGTAAGTACTGATCCCAGTGAGGGGGTCTAAGGTAACCATTTTCTGGAATATAGAGACCAGGGTTTCATTGGCTTTTTCCATGGTACCATTGGTCAAAGGGTTGTAAGGGGCAGAAAAGAGCTGTTGCATGCCCAGGGATGTAGTGAAGATCTTTACCACTTGAGAGGTGAAGTTTTTACTATTATTACAGAGCAGAACTTGGGGGCAACCGTGTCAAGTGAAGATATACTGATGGAGGAAAGTGCAGTGGCTTTGGCCGTCTGAGCAGGGATAGCCACAGCCTCAACCCATTTAGTGAAGTGATCAATCCCTACCAATATATATTGATTTCCACCCGTAGTTTGGGGTAGAGGGCCAACCACATCTGGGATTATGGTGTGGAAGGGTTGTTGAGAAGTGGTAGGTTGATATTGATACTTGGTTTTGAAGCTGGAAGTGTTTTTTGTATGTCAGACAGGCATTCAGAACTTTGATGTTGGTCTCCATGATGCGCTCCCAGTAGTAGCGTTCTTTCACCCACTCATAGATTTTCCGCACTCCACTATGCCCTAGGAGGGCATGAGACTCCATAATGACAGGTACTCACTCTGAGGGTTAGAGGTAGGGTAACCAATTCACCCCTAATTTCTTGTATAGATTCCCATTATCCACCTTATTGTTATGGGAATGTTGTGCTAGCATCTTCTGGACAGGTTCGTTCTCATCCTCCCAAGCACCAAGGGTCATTAGGAGGTCATGTAGCTTCTCTGCTTCACTATTATCTAAGTGAAGGATGGGCAGCCAATTCAACCCATTGACATTCATATGGCTTGTCCCAGCTCAGTGCTCAATGGTCATATCATAGTGCTGGAGCTTCAAATCCCAGCGTGACAATTCTCCCAGTGGGATCTTTCATATTCTATAACCACTTTAAAGAGGCGTTACTAGTAATTAATTTAAAAGAGGTCCCATATAAGAAAGGGGTAATATTTAACAGCGAGCAAGACATCCAGGCACTCCTTCTCAGTGACGCTATAGTTTCGTTATTCCTTAGAAAGAATCTTGCTGAAGTATGAGATGGAATAATCAACCCCATGTTTATCTAGTTGAGCCAAGATAGCTCCAACAGCGTAGTTGGAGGCATCAGTAAACAGTATGAAGGGTTTACTATAGTCAGGGTGGCTTAGGATTGGCCTTCGCTGCAGCAGCTTTTTCGCTTAAAAGCAGCTTGTTGTTCCTCACCCCAATGGAAAGGGGTGCTCTTATCTAAAAGTCATATGAGGGGCTCACTGAGTTTAGCAACTTTGGGGATGAATTGCTGGTAGTATCCCATCATGCCCAAGAACACCTGAATATTGCGGAGGGTTTTGGGGGCAGGCATCTTGGATATCGCCTCAACCTTATCATGGAGAGGCTGGATCCCATCTGGGGAGATGGCGTGGCCTAGGAAATCCAACTTCTTCCGGAAGAAAGTACACTTGGAGGGCTTCAGCTTAATGTTAGAGGCCCGCAGGCGTTGTCAAACTTCCTTTAAGTGTGAAAGGTGTATATTGAACGTTCGTGAGAAGACTGTGTTATCATCAAGATAAACAATTACACAACTAAGCTTCAGATCCTGCAAGATGTGGTCCATGGCTCGCTGAAAAGTTGCAAGAATTGCACAACCCTTGTGGTAGTTGAGTAGGTTAGAAGAGACCCTCACTACAGATAAGCGCACATTTTTCCTGGTCTTGTGGAGAAAGGTCCACCTGCCAGTATCCACTAGCCAAGTCCATGGCGGAAAAGAATTTGGACCCAGAGAGTTGAGCCAGAGCGTCATCAATTAGTGGGATTGGGTATCTGTCCTTCTTGATGAGGTTGTTAAGTTTGCAGTAGTCCATAACTACCCAATGCCCACCATTCTTCTTTTTTATGAGAAATAGTGGAGATGACCAAGGGCTTTGAGAAGGCACCAGCAGCCTCGCTTCCAGTAGCTGTTTAAGCTCCATTCTCATCTGGAGCTCCTCAACCTTTTGATTTCCAATAAGGCTTGGATCAATAGGCTTGGCATCACCAACATCAATGGTATGAGTCCAACCCTTCATATTCCCATAGTCAGTATAGGATTTGAAGAAAATGTCACTATATGACTCCAGTAAAGAATGAACTTTATTAAGCTCAGAAGGAGTTAGATAATTGGAAATTTGAAAGTTAGGAAAAGCGCATATCATTTGGTCAGTGGTTAGTCCCATATCTAGTATAGACCCAATATAATGGACTTGGTGGATGTCCTCAATTGGAATCAGCAGGGCTTTTCAATCTCCTGATGCTTCTTTACAGCCATGTCCTTGTTAGTAAGATTCCCCAACAGAAGATTAATAGATCGCTGGTAGGCAGGGTCTAGGATACCTGGCAACACCTGAGGTTTTAAAGGACTTATTTCATTAATGCTTATTAAGTGCAGAAGGCAGTTGTGGGGGATTTGTATAGTGATTTTGGTTTCTATCACCTTTTTTTCACCCGCTTTGACTAAATCTTCTGACGCATACAAGGGAATGCCTTATGAAGCATCCATGGAGTCATGAAGCTTTTTTGTGTTTATGCCCAAAGTGGTATAAGTAAGAGTGAGGGCTGAGGAATGGTACTTAACGACGCAGGTGTATTCCTTTTTCTTAATCTCATCATTAGTGAAATTCTAGGGGAAGTTCTTAATTTTTAAGGGAGAGAAATCCCTGTTTAATATTAATAATTCCTTCATAATCAATCATAAATTGAGTGCCACTGAGCAGGTTGTATGCGTTAATGTTTAATGCCACAGTGGGAGCAGCCAGTAGGAGCTTCACAATCCATATGGGTAGAGAAGAGTAGGCTTTAGTAGGTTGCATATTGTTGGTACCTGCCATTCTGAACTCTTGTGAATAGTACAGGTCATGCGCCAAATTAATTTTGTTGAAGAGCTATAAAGAGACCACGTTCACTGGAGCACCCGTATCAAGGATGGCTAGAACTCTCACTTTATTAATAACAGCCTCTACCTTGGTTATTGTGCTATCATAATAATAGAGGAGGGCGAGAACCTTTTTCAAACGGAAAGTGGAGGTAAGGCGTTGAGCCATTGAATGATATTTATCTTTAAGATATTAGAGGGTATGAACCTGCTGGGTGGATTAGATCATTGTTTCAATAAGATGATCAGCATCACTAGGGGTATTGATCACCTCTGAAAACCTTAAACTCTTAAAGATAGGTTCGTCATGGTATCATGGCTATATCAATTCTTTCTAGCCTCAACCTATCCGTAATCTGCACTTCCATTGGAGCTCCCAGGACATAATATCCTGCATCTTCACCCCCACCTTCATATTCATTATCAGAGGGATTGTCAATGCACCTCAACGAGTTACTAAGAGGGGGATGAGTAACTGGCTTAATCTCCTCACCGGGGAGTGCTTTGTTGCACACATCTACCCTTTTGATTTTTTTGAGGGAGCATCAGAGATGTACCAACTTTTGGTGGAGGCGTTGGAATTGTAATGTCTTTGACTTTTGATTTAGAATTACTGGCTTGGGCTGCCCTATGAATGCATGTTTTGAACTAAGGGCAGCCTGAGATGAGGCTGAGGGGATTGAGGCACCGGCTTAGATGGATGTGATACTTTATCACTTTAGTAGACCTCTCAGAAAGAGGAGAACCAGGAAAAGTGATAACTGACTTCACCAGCTGAGCTTTTGAACCTGAAGCTGGAGGGGAGCGCTGCCCCATAACTGCCAATATTTTCTGGCTATCATCAAATGGTGGAGGAGTATTGTGTCATTGCAGCTCTGCAGCATCTGGGTTCCAGCGGGATACAGTCATAGAAAAGACTGAAGGGGTCAGAGTTAATTCCCACTTTAGAGCTCTTTGCATAAGTTCAGGTTCATAAAAGTCAGCCACTGCTAGCTGTGCCTTTTTGAATCTTGTACAGTTTGGAATGTGTGTGTTGTGATTTTAACCAGAATGATTCCTTCTAATAGTATAATAATTAGGGGTTTCAGTTAGTCAGGCTTGATTGCCAGCTAATCACCTAGTTTGATACTATTTAATGTTATAATTTAATTCGAATTTAGGTTTAGAGGAAGCTGTATTTGCTGCCAAAATGCCATTTGAAGTTTGTTTTGGGAGTTTCCAGCAGAAAGACGAAGAATTCACTATGAATCATCCAAAAATGGTTCTGCCAACTAATTTGGAGCACTGGCAACTCATGCTGAGGATGCTTGATGTTTATTTGATTTAACAAATTATATCTAGCCAATCAACTGTCAACTCATGCTGATGATGGATTGACCTAAACCTAATTTGGTGACTGAGACAAGCGGATTAAGGAGAGAATCATTACCTGGAATGAATGACAATTTATTAGAGTTCCAGCATTCAGTGGCTGATGGATTTTCCAGTGAATGGCTGATGAGTAATTTCATAGGCGGAGTAGCCTAGAGTAGTATAAATAATATTCCTTCCCTCCTAATAAAGAATCTCTCTTTTGCCTATCTTTTCCTATTTGTTAGAAGTCACAAGAGCAACTAGAGTAGGGAAGGTGGGATAGGAGATCCCCAATAGGCACGGATGATCATTCCTGGAGTGGCTGGCACTGCCAGCTCCCATCCCTCCTCCCTATGAGGAACCAGCGGGAACCTGGCCGGCTGGCTACCAACAGATGCGCTGACTGGCCGCTAACCTTGTGGGGTGCAGCGCATGAATGCCATAGCCGCCCAAGATGGGGGATGGACTTGCCAGGGCATGCCCAGATGGGTTGGTGAAGGGTCACAAGGGTGGGGCAGCGCAGAAGTGCCTGAGTCACCCAGTATGGGGGCAGGACTTGCCGGGGCAAATACTGAGGACACCTGGGGCTAAGGCGAAGCCATTGATTGGTGGGTTGGACGCGGACTTGTAGGGGTTGGTACACCATTGAAGGCAAAACGGCAAAGGGCCAACCAGTCTTCATACTGGTTGGCCTGGCACACTAGTGGAGCCCATGGTCAATTTTGTGACAGTTGTGCTCACTACAGGGGGCTTCACTGGTGAGCTGCTTGAGTAGTTGGAGGAATGGCTACGTAGTGGCAAAAGCCACTGGTTAATATCAGCGCGCCTTTGGGGGGTGCTGGGGGTCTTGGACCACCATCAGGGTGGGATGTGCTGAAGGAATACCATCTGGTTAGGGGGAGGGCAATGTCATGATTTTAACCAAATGGATTCCTTCCAATAGTATCAGAATTAGTGGTTTTGGTTAGTCAGGCATAATTGCCAGCTAATCTCCTAGTTTGATACTATTTAATGTTATAATTTAATTTGAATTTAGGTTCAGCGGAAGCGGCATTTGCTGCCAAAATTCCATTCAAAGTTTGTATTAGGAGCTTCCAGCGGAAATCTGATGAATCAGTTATGAATCATCTGAAAATGGTTCCACTAACTAATTCAGAGCACCATCAACTCATGCCGAGGATGCTCAATGTTTTATTTAATTTTAACTAATTATATACGATCAACCAGCGACTCATACTGAGGATAGATTGACCTAATTTAATTTGGTGACCAAGATGAGCGGATTGAGGAGGGAATTATTACCTGGAATGACTAACAATTTGATAGAGTTCCAGCATTCAGTGGCTGATGGTTTTCCGGCGAATGACTAATGAGTATTTGCATAGGTGCAGTAGCCTAGAGTAGTATAAATAGTCTTACTTCCCTCCTAATAAAGAATCTCTCTTTCTCTAATCCTTTCTTATTTGTTTGAAGCTGCAAGAGCAACTAGAGTAGGGAAGGTGGGACAAGAGATCCCAATAGGTGCAGGTGATCACGCCTGGAGTGGCTAGTGCTGCCAACTCCCATGCCTTGCTATGAGAAACCAGCGGGAACCTGGCCAT